>CM074201.1:5183467-5211190 GCA_037179385.1 Holothuria scabra
TGAATATGCTTCTCCCAGTTCAGATCTTTAGTGATGGTAATTCCGAGATACTTAATACTATCTACCCTCGGGAGCTCAATCCTATTTAGTCACTTGAGTTTCAAAATTTTTTTTTTTCTTCTAGAAAGTTCCTAAGCGTGTACGAAATCTTAAAAATATGTGCCCAAAAAGGAAAGAAACGTCAAAGCAACGGAAAAATTTGCATTTAAAATGAACAAGATTCCAAAAACGCTGCACTTTCTGGCAGCGTAAAGAGCTATTATTCGACATAGTCTTTTACAACAAAACCCAACCAAACCCAATCAAACCCACCCAACAAAACCCCCAAAAACCCCAACCAAACCCAATCAAACCCACCCAACAAAACCCAACCAAACCCACCCAACAAATCCCACCAAAACCCAACCTACCTCACACAACAAAACCCAACCAAACCCACCCAACCAAACCCAATCAAACCCACCCGAACAAAACCCAACAAAACCCAACCAAACCCAATCAAACCCACCCAACAAAACAAAACAAAACCCCCCAAAACCCAACAAAACCCAACGAAAATCAACGAAACCCACCCTACAAAACCCAACCAAACCCACCAAACAAAAACCAACCAAACTCAATCAAACCCACCCAGCAAAACCCACCCAACAAAACCCAACCAAGCCCACCCAACAAAACACAACAAAACCAAACCCTCCCAACGAAACCCAACGAAACCCACCCAACAAAACCCAACAAAACCTATCCAACAAATCCCAACGAAACCCACCCTACAAAACCCAACCAAACCCACCAAACAAAACCAAACCAAACCCAATCAAACCCAAACAACAAAACCCAACAAAACCCAACCAAACCTACCCAAAAAACCCACCAAAACCCAATCAAACATACCCAACCAAACCCATTCAAACCCACCCAACAAAGCCCAATGAAACCCACCAAACACAACCAAACCCACCCAACAATACCCACCCAAGAAAACCCAACAAAACCCACCCAAGGAAACCAAACAAAACCCAAAGAAACCCACCCAACAAAACCCAACAAAACCCAACCAAACCCACCCAACAAAACCCAACAAAGCCCAACGAAACCCACCCAACAAAACCCATCCAACAAAACCCAACAAAACCCAACGAGACCCACCCAACAAAACCAAACCAAACCCACCCAACAAAACCCAACCAAACAAACCCAACAAAACCCAACAAAACCAAACCGAACCCACCAAACAAAACACAACAAAACGAAACCAATCCCAATCAAACCCACCCAACAAAACCCAACGAAACCCACCGAACAATACCCAACCAAACCCACCCAACAATGACAACAAAACCCAACCAAACCCACCCAACCAAACCCAATCAAGCCCACCCAACAAAACCTAACAAAACCAACCAAACCCAGTCAAACCCACCCAGCAAAACCCAACAAAAACCACCCAACAAAACCCAACCAATCCCACCCAACGAAAATCAACGAAACCCACCCTACAAAACCCAACCAAACCCACCAAACAAAAACCAACCAAACCCAATCAAACCCACCCAGCAAAACCCACCCAACAAAACCCAACCAATCCCACCCAACAAAACCCAACAAAACCAAACCAAACCCACCCAACGAAACCCAACGAAACCCACCCAACAAAACCCAACAAAACCCAACCAAACCCACCCAACAAAACCCAACCAAACCCACCCAACAAAACCCAACCAAACCAAACCAAACCCAAACAACAAAACCCAACACAACCCAACCAAACCCACCCAACAAAACCCAACCAAACACACCCAACAAAACCCAACGAAACCCAACCAAACCCACCCAACAAAACCCAACAAAAAAAAATCAAACCCAATCAAACCCACCCAACAAAACCTAACAAAACCCAACAAAACCCAACAAAACCCACCCAACAAAACCCAACAAAACCAAACCAAACCCACCCAACGAAACCCAACGAAACCCACCCAACAAAACCAAACCCAACCCACCCAACAAAACGCAACGAAACCCACCCAACAAAACCCATCCAACAAAACCCAACAAAACCCAACGAGACCCACCCTACAAAACCCAACCAAACCCACCCAACCAAACCCAACAAAACCCACCCAACACAACCCAACCAAACCCACCCAACAAAACCCAACAAACCCCAACCAAACCCAATCAAACCCACCCAACAAAACCCAACAAAACCCAACCCAACTCAAACAAACCCACCAAACAAAACCCAACAAACCCCAACTAAACCCACCCAACAAAACCCAACAAAACCCAACAAAACCCAAAAAAACCCAATCAACGAAACCCATCCAACAAAACCCAATCAAACCCACCCAAAAAAACCCAACCAAATCCGCAAAACAAACCCCAAGGATACCCAACGAAACCCACCCAACAAAACCCAACCAAACCCAGCCAACAAAACCCAACCACACCCACCCAACAAAACCCATCCAACAAAACCCAACAAAACCCAACGAAACCCACCCAACAAAACCCAACCAAACCCACCCAACAAAACCCAACCAAACCCACCAACAAAACCCAACAAAACCCACCCAACAAAACCCAACCAAACCCACCCAACAAAACCCAACACAACCCAACCAAACCCACCCAACAAAACCCAACCAAACCCACCCAACAAAACCCAACCAAACCCACCCAACAAAACCCAACAAAACCCAACCAAACCCACCCAACAAAACCCAAACAAACCCACCCAACAAAACCCAACAAAACCCAACAAAACCCAACCAAACCCACCCAACAAAACCCAAAGAGACCCAACCAACAAAACCCAATATAACCCAACCAAACCCACCCAACAAAACCCAACCAAACCCACCCAACAAAACCCAACAAAACCCAACAAAACCCATCCAACAAAACCCAACAAAACCCAACGAAACCCACCCTACAAAACCCAACCAAACCCACCAAACAAAACCCAACCAAACCCAATCAAACCCACCCAACAAAACCCAATCAAACCCACCCAACAAAACCCAACCAAACCCAATCAAACCCACCCAGCAAAACCCAACAAAACCCACCCAAACCCACCCAACAAAACCCATCCAACAAAACCCCTGCAACAAAACCCAACGAAACCCACCCAACAAAACCCAACCAAACCCAATCAAACCCACCCAACAAAACCCAACAAAACCCAACAAAACCCAACAAACATAAAAACCAAACCCACCCAACAAAAAAACAACCAAACCACACCCACCCAACAAAAAACCCAACGAAACCCACCCAACAAAACCCAACAAAACCCAACCAAACCTACCCAGCAAAACCCAACCAAACCCAACAAACAAAACCCAACAAAACCCAATCAAACCCACCCAACAAAACCCAACAAAACCCACCCAACAAAACCCAACCAAACCCACCAAACAAAACCCAACTAAACCCAACAAAACCCACCCAACAAAACCCAACAAAACCCAACCAAACCCACCCAACAAAACCCAACCAAACCCACCCAACAAAACCCAACAAAACCACCCAACAAATCCCAACAAAACCCAACCAAACCCACCCAACAAAACCCAACAAAACCCAACCAAACCCAATCAAACCCACCCAACAAAACCCAACAAAACCCACCCAACAAAACCCAACCAAACCCACCCAACAAAACCCAACCAAACCCACCCAACAAAACCCAACCAAACCCAATCAAACCCACCCAACAAAACCCAACAAAACCCACCCAACAAAACCCAACCAAACCCACCCAACAAAACCCAACCAAACCCACCCAACAAAACCCAACCAAACCCACCCAACAAAACCCAACCAAACCCAACAAAACCCAACCAAACCCACCCAACAAAACCCAACCAAACCCACCCAACAAAACCCAACCAAACCCACCCAACAAAACCCAATCCACAAAACCCAACCAAACCCACCCAACAAAACCCAACGAAACCCAACCAAACCCACCCAACAAAACCCAACCAAACCCACCCAACAAAACCCAACAAAACCCAACATAACCCAACCAAACCCACCCAACAAAACCCAACCAAACCCACCAAACAAAACCCAACAAACCCAAGCCAAACCCAAGCCAAACCCACCCAACAAAACCCAATGAAACCTATCCAACAAAACCCAACAAAACCCACCCAACAAAACCCAACCAAACCCACCCAACAACACCCAACAAAATCCAACAAAACCCACCCAACAAAACCCAACCAAACCCACCCAACAAAACCCAACAAAACCCACCCAACAAAACCCAACCAAACCCACCCAACAAAACCCAATAAATCCCAACCAAACCCACCCAACAAAACCCAACCAAACCCACCCAACAAAACCAAACCAAACCCACCCACCAAACCAACAAAACCCAACAAAACCACCCAACAAACCCAAACCCAACAAAACCCAACAAAACCCACCCAACAAAACCCACCCAACAAAACCCAACAACAAAACCCATCCAACAAAATCTATCCAACAAAACCCAACGAAACCCACCCAACAGAACCCAACCAAACCCACCCAACAAAACCCAACAAAACCCAACAAAATCCACCCTACGACACCCAACAAAACCCAACAAAACCCACCCAACAAAACCCACACAACAAAACCCACCCAACAAAACCCAACCAAACCCTACAAAACCCACCCAACAAAACCCAATGAAACCAACCCTACAAAACCCATCCAAACCCACCAAACAAAACCCAACCAAACCCAATCAAACCCACCCAAGAAAACCGAACAATACCCAACCAAACCCACCCAACAAAACCGAACAAAACCAAACCAAACCCAATCAAACTCACCCAACAAAACACAACAAAACCCAACAAAACCCAACCAGACCCACCCAACAAAACCAAATCAAACCCACCTAACAAAACCCAACCAAACCCACCCAACAAAACCCAACAACACCCAACACAACCCAACCAAACCCATCCAACAAAACCCAACAAAACCCACCCTACAAATCCCAACCAAACCCACCAAACAAAACCCAACAAAACCAGAAAAAAACCCAATCAAACCCACCCAACAAAACCCAACCAAACCCAATCAAACCCACCCAAAAAACCCCAATAAAACCCAACAAAAACCAACGAAACCCACCCAACAAAAGACAACCAGGCCCATCCAACAAAACCCAACAAAACCAAACCAAACCCACCCAACAAAACCCAACGAAACCCACCCAACATAACCCACCCAACAAAACCCATCCAACAAAACCCATCCAACAAAACCCATCCAACAAAACTTAACGAGACCCAACCAACGAAACCCAACCAAACCCACCCAACAATACCCAACAAAACCCACCCAACAAAACCCAACAAAACCCACCCAACAAAACCCACCCAACAAAACCCAACAAAACCCATCCAACAAAACCCATCCAACAAAATCTATCCAACAAAACCCAACGAGACCCATCCAACAAAACCCAACGAAACCCACCCAACAGAACCCAACCAAACCCACCCAACAAAACCCAACAAAACCCAACAAAATCCACCCTACGAAACCCAACAAAACCCAACAAAACCCACACAAAAAAACCCACCCAACAAAACCCAACCAAACCCTACAAAACCCACCCAACAAAACCCAATGAAACCAACTCTACAAAACCCATCCAAACCCACCAAACAAAACCCAACCAAACCCAATCAAACCCACCCAACAAAACCGAACAATACCCAACCAAACCCACCCAACAAAACTAAACAAAACCAAACCAAACCCAATCAAACTCACCCAACAAAACACAACAAAACCCAACAAAACCCAACCAGAATCACCCAACAAAACCAAATCAAACCCACCTAACAAAACCCAACAAAACCCACCCAACAAAACCCAACAACACCTAACACAACCCAACCAAACCCATCCAACAAAACCAAACAAAACCCACCCTACAAATCCCAACCAAACCCA
Source organism: Holothuria scabra (assembly GCA_037179385.1). Lineage (NCBI taxonomy): Eukaryota > Metazoa > Echinodermata > Holothuroidea > Aspidochirotida > Holothuriidae > Holothuria > Holothuria scabra. The sequence goes on from CM074201.1 coordinate 5,189,447, forward strand.
CCAAACAAAACCCAACAAAACCCCAAAAAACCCAATCAAACCCACCCAACAAAACCCAACCAAACCCAATCAAACCCACCCAAAAAAACCCAACAAAACCCAACAAAATCCAACGAAACCCAACGAAACCCACCCAACAAAAGACAACCAGGCCCATCCAACAAAACCCAACAAAACCAAACCAAACCCACCCAACAAAATCCAACGAAACCCACCCAACATAACCCACCCAACAAAACCCATCCAACAAAACCCATCCAACAAAACCCATCCAACAAAACTTAACGAGACCCACCCTACAAAACCCAACCAAACCCACCCAACCAAACCCAACAAAACCCAGCAAAACCCACCCAACAAAACCCAACAAAACCCACCCAACAAAACCAAACAAAACCGAACACAACCCAACCAAACCCACCCAACCAAACCCAACAAAACCCAACAAAACCCACCCAACAAAACCCAACCAAACCCACCCAACAAAACCCAACCAAACCCACCCAACAGAACCCAACAAAACCCAACAAAACCCAACCAAACCCACCCAACAAAACCCAACAAAACCCACCCAACAAAACCCAACAAAACCCAACAAAACCCAACGAAACCAACCCTACAAAACCCAACCAAACCCACCAAACAAAACCCAACCAAACCCAATCAAACCCACCCAACAAAACCCAACAAAACCCAACCAAACCCAATCAAACTCACCCAACAAAAAAAAAACAAAACCCAACAAAAAACAACCAGACCCAGCCAACAAAACCCAATCAAACCCACCAAACAAAACCCAACCAAACCCACCCAACAAAACCCAACAACACCCAACACAACCCAACCAAACCCATCCAACAAAACCCAACAAAACCCACCCTACAAAACCCAACCAAACCCAACAAACAAAACCCAACCAAAAGCAATCAAACCCACCCAACAAAACCCAACAAAACCTTAAAAACCCAAATCAAACCCACCCAACAAAACCCAACAAAACCCAACCAAACCCAATCAAACCCACCCAAAAAAACCCAACAAAACCCAACAAAATCCAACGAAACCCAACGAAACCCACCCAACAAAACCCAACAAAACCCAACCAAACCCACCCAACAAAACCCAACCAAACCCACCCAACAAAACCCAACAAAACCAAACCAAACCCACCCAACAAAACCCAACAAAACCCAACGAAACCCACCCAACAAAACCCACCCAACAAAACCCAACAAAACCCATCCAACAAAACCCATCCAACAAAATCCATCCAACAAAACCCAACGAGACCCACCCAACAAAACCCAACCAAACCCACCCAACAAAACCCAACAAAACCGAACACAACCCAACCAAACCCAACAAAACCCACCTAACAAAACCCAACCAAACCCACCCAACAAAGCCCAAGAAATCCCAACCAAACCCACCCAACAAAACCCAACAAAACATAACAAAACCCAACAAATCCCAACCAAACCCACCCAACAAAACCCAACCAAACCCACCCAACAAAACCCAACAAAACCCAACCAAACTTACCCAACAAAACCCAACCAAACCCACCCAACAAAACCCAACCAAACCCACCCAACAAAACCCAACACAACCCAACCAAACCCACCCAACAAAACCCAACGAAACCCACCCTACAAAACCCATCCAGGGACACCCAACAAAACCCAACAAAACCCAACCAAACCCACCCAACAAAACCCAACAAAACCCAACCAAACCCACCCAACAAAACCCAACCAAACCCACCCAACAAAACCCAACACAACCCAACCAAACCCACCCAACAAAACCCAACAAAACCCAACAAAACCCAACCAAACCCACCCAACAAAACCCAACAAATCCCAACCAAACCCACCCAACAAAACCCACCCAACAAAACCCAACCAAACCCACCCAACAAAACCCAACCAAACCCACCCAACAAAACCCAACCAAACCCACCAAACAAAACCCAACCAAACCCAACCAAACCCACCCAACAAAACCCAACATAACCCAACCAAACCCAAACCCAACAAAACCCAATTAAAAACCCACCCAACAAAACCCAACCAAACCCACCCAACAAAACCCAACCAAACCCACCCAACAAAACCCAACACAACCCAACCAAACCCACCCAACAAAACCCAACAAAACCCAACTAAACCCACCCAACAAAACCCACCCAACAAAACCCAACAAAACCCAACAAAACCCACCCAACAAAACCCAACCAAACCCACCCAACAAAACCCAACAAAACCCAACCAAACCCACCCAACAAAACCCAACCAAACCCACCCAACAAAACCCAACAAAACCCAACCAAACCCACCCAACAAAACCCAACCAAACCCACCCAACAAAACCCAACAAAACCCAACCAAACCCACCCAACAAAACCCAACAAAACCCACCCAACAAAACCCAACCAAACCCACCCAACAAAACCCAACACAACCCAACCAAACCCACCCAACAAAACCCAACCAAACCCAACCAAACCCACCCAACAAAACCCAACCAAACCCACCCAACAAAACCCACCCAACAAAACCCAACCAAACCCACCCAACAAAACCCAACAAAACCCAACACAACAAAACCAAACCCACCCAACAAAACCCAACCAAACCCACCCAACAAAACCCAACACAACCCAACCAAACCCACCCAACAAAACCCAACAAAACCCAACCAAACCCACCCAACAAAACCCAACACAACCCAACCAAACCCACCCAACAAAACCCAACGTAACCCAACCAAACCCACCCAACAAAACCCAACCAAACCCACCCAACAAAACCCAACAAAACCCAACCAAACCCAATCAAACCCACCCAACAAAACCCAACAAAACCCAACAAAACCCAACAAAACCCACCCAACAAAACCCAACCAAACCCACCCAACAAAACCCAACCAAACCCACCCAACAAAACCCAACAACACCCAACAAAACCCAACCAAACCCACCCAACAAAACCCAACCAAACCCACCCAACAAAACCCAACGAAACCCACCAAACAAAACCCAACAAAACCCAACGAAACTCAACCAAACCCACCCAACAAAACCCAACGAAACTCAACCAAACCCACCCAACAAAACCCAACCAAACCCACCCAACAAAACCCAACGAAACCCAACCAAACCCACCCAACAAAACCCAACCAAACCCACCCAACAAAACCCAACAAAACCCAACCAAACCCACCCAACAAAACCCAACCAAACCCACCCAACAAAACCCAACAAAAGCCAACCAAACCCACCCAACAAAACCCATCCAACAAAACCCAACCAAACCCACCCAACAAAACCCAACCAAACCCACCCAACAAAACCCAACAAAACCCAACCAAACCCACCCAACAAAACCCAACCAAACCCACCCAACAAAACCAAACAAAACCCAACACAACCCAACCAAACCCACCCAACAAAACCCAACAAAACCCAACCAAACCCACCCAACAAAACCCAACCAAACCCACCCAACAAAACCCAACCAAACCCACCCAACAAAACCCAACAAAACCCAACAAAACCCAACCAAACCCACCCAACAAAACCCAACCAAACCCACCCAACAAAACCCAACAAAACCCAACAAAACCCAACCAAACCCACCCAACAAAACCCAACCAAACCCACCCAACAAAACCCAACAAAACCCAACCAAACCCACCCAACAAAACCCAACAAAACCCAACCAAACCCAACCAAACCCACCCAACAAAACCCAACCAAACCCAACAATAAACAACCAAACCCACCCAACAAAACCCAACCAAACCCACCCAACAAAACCCAACCAAACCCACCCAACAAAACCCAACAAAACCCAACACAACCCAACCAAACCCACCCAACAAAACCCAACCAAACCCACCCAACAAAACCCAACCAAACCCACCCAACAAAACCCAACAAAACCCAACCAAACCCACCCAACAAAACCCAACAAAAGCCAACCAAACCCACCCAACAAAACCCAACAAAACCCAACCAAACCCAACCAAACCCACCCAACAAAACCCAACAAAACCCAACAGAACCCACCCAACAAAACCCAACCAAACCCACCCAACAAAACCCAACAAAACCCAACCAAACCCACCCAACAAAACCCAACCAAACCCACCCAACAAAACCCAACAAAACCCAACCAAACCCACCCAACAAAACCCAACAAAACCCAACCAAACCCACCCAACAAAACCCACCCAACAAAACCCAACCAAACCCACCCAACAAAACCCACCCAACAAAACCCACCCAACAAAACCCAACCAAACCCACCCAACAAAACCCAACCAAACCCACCCAACAAAACCCAACCAAACCCACCCAACAAAACCCAACGAAACCCAACCAAACCCACCCAACAAAACCCAACCAAACCCACCAAACAAAACCCAACAAAACCCAACCAAACCCACCCAACAAAACCCAACCAAACCCACCCAACAAAACCCAACAAAACCCAACCAAACCCACCCAACAAAACCCAACCAAACCCACCCAACAAAACCCAACAAAACCCAACCAAACCCACCCAACAAAACCCAACCAAACCCACCAAACAAAACCCAACACAACCCAACCAAACCCACCCAACAAAACCCAACACAACCCAACCAAACCCACCCAACAAAACCCAACCAAACCCACCCAACAAAACCCAACCAAACCCACCCAACAAAAACCCAACAAAACCCAACCAAACCCACCCAACAAAACCCAACCAAACCCACCCAACAAAACCCAACAAAACCCAACCAAACCCACCCAACAAAACCCAACAAAACCCAACCAAACCCACCCAACAAAACCCAACCAAACCCACCCAACAAAACCCAACCAAACCCACCCAACAAAACCCAACAAAACCCAACCAAACCCACCCAACAAAACCCAACAAAACCCAACCAAACCCACCCAACAAAACCCAACCAAACCCACCCAACAAAACCCAACCAAACCCACCCAACAAAACCCAACAAAACCCAACCAAACCCACCCAACAAAACCCAACAAAACCCAACCAAACCCACCAAACAAAACCCAACAAAACCCAACACAACCCACCCAACAAAACCCAACCAAACCCACCAAACAAAACCCAACCAAACCCACCCAACAAAACCCAACAAAACCCAACCAAACCCACCCAACAAAACCCAACCAAACCCACCCAACAAAACCCAACCAAACCCACCCAACCAAACCCACCCAACAAAACCCAACAAATCCCAACCAAACCCACCCAACAAAACCCAACCAAACCCACCCAACAAAACCCAACAAAACCCAACCAAACCCACCCAACAAAACCCAACCAAACCCACCCAACAAAACCCAACAAAACCCAACCAAACCCACCCAACAAAACCCAACCAAACCCACCCAACAAAACCCAACAAAACCCAACCAAACCCACCCAACAAAACCCAACCAAACCCACCCAACAAAACCCAACCAAACCCAACCAAACCCACCCAACAAAACCCAACCAAACCCACCCAACAAAACCCAACACAAACCCAACCAAACCCACCCAACAAAACCCAACCAAACCCACCCAACAAAACCCAACAAAACCCAACCAAACCCACCCAACAAAACCCAGCAAAACCCAACACAACAAAACCAAACCCACCCAACAAAACCCAACCAAACCCACCCAACAAAACCCAACAAAACCCAACCAAACCCACCCAACAAAACCCAACTAAACCCAACCAAACCCACCCAACAAAACCCAACATAACCCAACCAAACCCACCCAACAAAACCCAACCAAACCCACCCAACAAAACCCAACACAACCCAACCAAACCCACCCAACAAAACCCAACCAAACCCACCCAACAAAACCCAACAAAACCCAACCAAACCCACCCAACAAAACCCAACAAAACCCAACCAAACCCACCCAACAAAACCCAACAAAACCCAACCAAACCCACCCAACAAAACCCAACCAAACCCACCCAACAAAACCCAACAAAACCCAACCAAACCCACCCAACAAAACCCAACCAAACCCACCCAACAAAACCCAACAAAACCCAACCAAACCCACCCAACAAAACCCAACCAAACCCACCCAACAAAACCCAACAAACCCCAACCAAACCCACCCAACAAAACCCAACCAAACCCACCCAACAAAACCCAACAAAACCCACCCAACAAAACCCAACCAAACCCACCCAACAAAACCCAACCAAACCCACCCAACAAAACCCAACAAAACCCAACCAAACCCACCCAACAAAACCCAACCAAACCCAACCAAACCCAACGAAACCCACCCAACCAAACCCACCCAACAAAACCCAACCAAACACACCCACCAAAACCCAACAAAACCCAACACAACCCAACCAAACCCACCCAACAAAACCCAACAAAACCCAACCAAACCCACCCAACAAAACCCAACAAAACCCAACCAAACCCACCCAACAAAACCCAACCAAACCCACCCAACAAAACCCAACCAAACCCACCCAACAAAACCCAACAAAACCCAACCAAACCCACCCAACAAAACCCAACAAAACCCAACCAAACCCACCCAAACAAAACCCAACCAAACCCACCCAACAAAACCCAACAAAACCCAACCAAACCCACCCAACAAAACCCAACCAAACCCACCCAACAAAACCCAACAAAACCCAACCAAACCCACCCAACAAAACCCAACCAAACCCAACCAAACCCACCCAACAAAACCCAACCAAACCCACCCAACAAAACCCAACATAACCCAACCAAACCCACCCAACAAAACCCAACCAAACCCACCAACCAAAACCCAACAAACCCCAGCCAAACCCACCCAACAAAACCCAACCAAACCCACCAAACAAAACCCAACACAACCCAACCAAACCCACCCAACAAAACCCAACGTAACCCAACCAAACCCATGCAACAAAACCTAACCAAACCCACCCAACAAAACCCAACGTAACCCAACCAAACCCACCCAACAAAACCCAACATAACCAAACCAAACCCACCCAACAAAACCCAACCAAACCCACCAAACAAAACCCAACAAACCCCAGCCAAACCCACCCAACAAAACCCAACCAAACCCACCAAACAAAACCCAACACAACCCAACCAAACCCACCCAAAGAAACCCAACGTAACCCAACCAAACCCACCCAACAAAACCCAACATAACCCAACCAAACCCACCCAACAAAACCCAACCAAACCCACCAACCAAAACCCAACAAACCCCAGCCAAACCCACCCAACAAAACCCAACCAAACCCACCAAACAAAACCCAACACAACCCAACCAAACCCACCCAACAAAACCCAACGTAACCCAACCAAACCCATGCAACAAAACCCAACCAAACCCACCCAACAAAACCCAACCAAACCCACCCAACAAAGCCCAGCGATACCCAACAAAACCCAACCAAACCCACCCAACAAAACCCAACCAAACCCACCCAACAAAACCCAACAAAACCCAACAAAACCCAACCAAACCCACCCAACAAAACCCAACCAAACCCACCCAACAAAACCCAACAAAACCCAACCAAACCCACCCAACAAAACCCAACCAAACCCACCCAACAAAACCCAACACAACCCAACCAAACCCACCCAACAAAACCCAACGTAACCCAACCAAACCCATGCAACAAAACCCAACCAAACCCACCCAACAAAACCCAACCAAACCCACCCAACAAAGCCCAGCGATACCCAACAAAACCCAATGAAACCCACCCAACAAAACCCAACCAAACCCACCCAACAAAACCCAACAAAACCCAACCAAACCCACCCAACAAAACCCAACATAACCCAACCAAACCCACCCAACAAAACCCAACCAAACCCACCCAACAAAACCCAACCAAACCCACCCAACAAAACCCAACCAAACCCACCCAACAAAACCCAACAAAACCCAACCAAACCCACCCAACAAAACCCAACCAAACCCACCCAACAAAACCCAACAAAACCCAACCAAACCCACCCAACAAAACCCAACCAAACCCAACAAAACCCAACCAAACCCACCCAACAAAACCCAACCAAACCCACCCAACAAAACCCAACCAAACCCACCCAACAAAACCCAACAAAACCCAACAAAACCCAACAAAACCCAACCAAACCCACCCAACAAAACCCAACCAAACCCACCCAACAAAACCCAACGTAACCCAACCAAACCCACCCAACAAAACCCAACCAAAACCCAACAAACCCCAGCCAAACCCACCCAACAAAACCCAACCAAACCCACCCAACAAAACCCAACACAACCCAACCAAACCCACCCAACAAAACCCAACATAACCCAACCAAACCCACCCAACAAAACCCACCCAACAAAACCCAACCAAACCCACCCAACAAAACCCAACCAAACCCAACCAAACCCACCCAACAAAACCCAACCAAACCCACCCAACAAAACCCAACCAAACCCACCCAACAAAACCCAACCAAACCCACCAACAAAACCCAACACAACCCAACCAAACCCACCCAACAAAACCCAACAAAACCCAACCAAACCCACCCAACAAAACCCAACCAAACCCACCCAACAAAACCCAACATAACCCAACCAAACCCACCCAACAAAACCCAACCAAACCCACCAAACAAAACCCAACACAACCCAATTAAACCCACCCAACAAAACCCAACCAAACCCACCAAACAAAACCCAACACAACCCAATTAAACCCACCCAACAAAACCCAACCAAACCCACCCAACAAAACCCAACCAAACCCACCCAACAAAACCCAACCAAACCCACCCAACAAAACCCAACCAAACCCACCCAACAAAACCCAACATAACCCAACCAAACCCACCCAACAAAACCCAACCAAACCCAACCAAACCCACCCAACAAAACCCAACAAAACCCAACCAAACCCACCCAACAAAACCCAACCAAACCCACCCAACAAAACCCATGCAAACCAACCCAACACAACCCAACCAAACCCACCCAACAAAACCCAACAAAACCCAACCAAACCCACCCAACAAAACGCACCCAACCAAACCCACCCAACATAACCCAATCAAACCCACCTACCAAAACCCAACAAAACGCACCCAACAAAACCCAACAACCCCCCCAACCACACCCAGCCAACAAAACCCAACAGAACCCACCCAACAAAACCCAACCAAACCCACCCAACCAAACCCAACAAAACCCAACCAAACCCAACCAAACCCACCCAACAAAACCCAACAAACCCAACCAAACCCACCCAACAAAACCCAACCAAACCCACCCAACAAAACCCAACCAAACCCAACCAAACCCACCCAACAAAACCCAACCAAACCCACCCAACAAAACCCAACATAACCCAACCAAACCCACCCAACAAAACCCAACCAAACCCACCAACCAAAACCCAACAAACCCCAGCCAAACCCACCCAACAAAACCCAACCAAACCCACCAAACAAAACCCAACACAACCCAACCAAACCCACCCAACAAAACCCAACGTAACCCAACCAAACCCATGCAACAAAACCCAACCAAACCCACCCAACAAAACCCAACGTAACCCAACCAAACCCACCCAACAAAACCCAACATAACCCAACCAAACCCACCCAACAAAACCCAACCAAACCCACCAAACAAAACCCAACAAACCCCAGCCAAACCCACCCAACAAAACCCAACCAAACCCACCAAACAAAACCCAACACAACCCAACCAAACCCACCCAACAAAACCCAACGTAACCCAACCAAACCCACCCAACAAAACCCAACATAACCCAACCAAACCCACCCAACAAAACCCAACCAAACCCACCCAACAAAACCCAACCAAACCCACCCAACAAAACCCAACAAAACCCAACCAAACCCACCCAACAAAACCCAACGTAACCCAACCAAACCCACCCAACAAAACCCAACCAAACCCACCCAACAAAACCCAACACAACCCAACCAAACCCACCCAACAAAACCCAACGTAACCCAACCAAACCCACCCAACAAAACCCAACAAAACCCAACCAAACCCACCCAACAAAACCCAACAAAACCCAACCAAACCCACCCAACAAAACCCAACCAAACCCACCCAACAAAACCCAACAACCCAACCAAACCCACCCAACAAAACCCAACGTAACCCAACCAAACCCACCCAACAAAACCCAACCAAACCCACCCAACAAAACCCAACCAAACCCACCCAACAAAACCCAACAAACCCAACCAAACCCACCCAACAAAACCCAACCAAACCCACCCAACAAAACCCAACCAAACCCACCCAACAAAACCCAACACAACCCAACCAAACCCACCCAACAAAACCCAACGAAACCCAACAAAACCCAACCAAACCCACCCAACCAAACCCACCCAACAAAACCCAACAAACCCCAACCAAACCCACCCAACAAAACCCAACCAAACCCACCCAACAAAACCCAACAAAACCCAACCAAACCCACCCAACAAAACCCAACCAAACCCACCCAACAAAACCCAACAAAACCCAACCAAACCCACCCAACAAAACCCAACCAAACCCACCCAACAAAACCCAACACAACCCAACCAAACCCACCCAACAAAACCCAACCAAACCCACCCAACAAAACCCAACCAAACCCACCCAACAAAACCCAACAAAACCCAACAAAACCCAACAAAACCCAACCAAACCCACCCAACAAAACCCAACCAAACCCACCCAACAAAACCCACCCAACAAAACCCAACCAAACCCACCCAACAAAACCCAACAAAACCCAACCAAACCCACCCAACAAAACCCAACCAAACCCACCCAACAAAACCCAACAAAACCCAACCAAACCCACCCAACAAAACCCAACCAAACCCAACCAAACCCACCCAACAAAACCCAACAAAACCCAACAAAACCCAACAAAACCCAACCAAACCCAACCAAACCCATTCAACAAAGACCAACAAAACCCACCCAACAAAACCCAACCAAAACCACCCAACAAAACCCAACCAAACCCACCCAACAAAACCCAACAAAACCCAACCAAACCCAACCAAACCCACCCAACAAAACCCAACCAAACCCACCCAACAAAACCCAACGTAACCCAACCAAACCCACCCAACAAAACCCAACATAACCAAACAAAACCCACCCAACAAATCCCAGCGATACCCAACAAAACCCAATGAAACCCACCCAACAAAACCCAACCAAACCCACCCAACAAAACCCAACAAAACCCAACCAAACCCACCCAACAAAACCCAACATAACCCAACCAAACCCACCCAACAAAACCCAACCAAACCCACCCAACAAAACCCAACAAAACCCAACCAAACCCACCCAACAAAACCCAACGTAACCCAACCAAACCCACCCAACAAAACCCAACCAAACCCACCCAACAAAACCCAACAAAACCCAACCAAACCCACCCAACAAAACCCAACCGAACCCAACCAAACCCAACAAACCCAACATAACCCAAAAAAACCCACCCAAACAAACCCAACCAAACCCACCCAACAAAACCCAACCAAACCCACCCAACAAATCCCAACCAAACCCAACCAAACCCACCCAACAACCCAACAAGTCCCAACAAAACGCACCCAACAAAACCCAACAAACCCCAACCAAGTGCACCAACAAAACCCAACCAAACCAACCCAACAAAACCCAACCAAACCCACCCAACAAAACCCAACAAAACCCAACCAAACCCACCCAACAAAACCCAACCAAACCCACCCAACAAAACCCAACCAAACCCACCCAACAAAACCCAACAAAACCCAACAAAACCCAACCAAACCCACCCAACAAAACCCAACATAACCCAACCAAACCCACCCAACAAAACCCAACCAAACCCACCCAACAAAACCCAACGTAACCCAACCAAACCCACCCAACAAAACCCAACCAAACCCACCCAACAAAACCCAACATAACCCAACCAAACCCACCCAACAAAACCCAACCAAACCCACCAACCAAAACCCAACAAACCCCAGCCAAACCCACCCAACAAAACCCAACCAAACCCACCAAACAAAACCCAACACAACCCAACCAAACCCACCCAACAAAACCCAACGTAACCCAACCAAACCCATGCAACAAAACCCAACCAAACCCACCCAACAAAACCCAACGTAACCCAACCAAACCCACCCAACAAAACCCAACATAACCAAACCAAACCCACCCAACAAAACCCAACCAAACCCACCAAACAAAACCCAACAAACCCCAGCCAAACCCACCCAACAAAACCCAACCAAACCCACCAAACAAAACCCAACACAACCCAACCAAACCCACCCAAAAAAACCCAACGTAACCCAACCAAACCCACCCAACAAAACCCAACATAACCCAACCAAACCCACCCAACAAAACCCAACCAAACCCACCAACCAAAACCCAACAAACCCCAGCCAAACCCACCCAACAAAACCCAACCAAACCCACCAAACAAAACCCAACACAACCCAACCAAACCCACCCAACAAAACCCAACGTAACCCAACCAAACCCATGCAACAAAACCCAACCAAACCCACCCAACAAAACCCAACCAAACCCACCCAACAAAGCCCAGCGATACCCAACAAAACCCAATGAAACCCACCCAACAAAACCCAACCAAACCCACCCAACAAAACCCAACAAAACCCAACCAAACCCACCCAACAAAACCCAACCAAACCCACCCAACAAAACCCAACAAAACCCAACCAAACCCACCCAACAAAACCCAACACAACCCAACCAAACCCACCCAACAAAACCCAACGAAACCCAACAAAACCCAACCAAACCCACCCAACAAAACCCAACCAAACCCACCCAACAAAACCCAACAAAACCCAACCAAACCCACCCAACAAAACCCAACCAAACCCACCCAACAAAACCCACCAAATCCCAACCAAACCCACCCAACAAAACCCAACCAAACCCACCAACAAAACCCAACAAAACCCAACCAAACCCACCCAACAAAACCCAACACAACCCAACCAAACCCACCCAACAAAACCCAACGTAACCCAACCAAACCCACCCAACAAAACCCAACCAAACCCACCAACCAAAACCCAACAAACCCCAGCCAAACCCACCCAACAAAACCCAACCAAACCCACCAAACAAAACCCAACACAACCCAACCAAACCCACCCAACAAAACCCAACGTAACCCAACCAAACCCATGCAACAAAACCCAACCAAACCCACCCAACAAAACCCAACGTAACCCAACCAAACCCACCCAACAAAACCCAACATAACCAAACCAAACCCACCCAACAAAACCCAACCAAACCCACCAAACAAAACCCAACAAACCCCAGCCAAACCCACCCAACAAAACCCAACCAAACCCACCAAACAAAACCCAACACAACCCAACCAAACCCACCCAAAAAAACCCAACGTAACCCAACCAAACCCACCCAACAAAACCCAACATAACCCAACCAAACCCACCCAACAAAACCCAACCAAACCCACCAACCAAAACCCAACAAACCCCAGCCAAACCCACCCAACAAAACCCAACCAAACCCACCAAACAAAACCCAACACAACCCAACCAAACCCACCCAACAAAACCCAACGTAACCCAACCAAACCCATGCAACAAAACCCAACCAAACCCACCCAACAAAACCCAACCAAACCCACCCAACAAAACCCAACATAACCCAACCAAACCCACCCAACAAAACCCAACCAAACCCACCCAACAAAACCCAACCAAACCCACCCAACAAAACCCAACATAACCCAACCAAACCCACCCAACAAAACCCAACCAAACCCACCAAACAAAACCCAACACAACCCAACCAAACCCACCCAACAAAACCCAACGTAACCCAACCAAACCCACCCAACAAAACCCAACAAAACCCAACGAAACCCAACCAAACCCACCCAACAAAACCCAACCAAACCCACCAACCAAAACCCAACAAACCCCAGCCAAACCCACCCAACAAAACCCAACCAAACCCACCAAACAAAACCCAACACAACCCAACCAAACCCACCCAACAAAACCCAACGTAACCCAACCAAACCCATGCAACAAAACCCAACCAAACCCACCCAACAAAACCCAACCAAACCCACCCAACAAAGCCCAGCGATACCCAACAAAACCCAATGAAACCCACCCAACAAAACCCAACCAAACCCACCCAACAAAACCCAACAAAACCCAACCAAACCCACCCAACAAAACCCAACATAACCCAACCAAACCCACCCAACAAAACCCAAACAAACCCACCCAACAAAACCCAACACAACCCAACCAAACCCACCCAACAAAACCCAACGTAACCCAACCAAACCCACGCAACACAACCCAACCAAACCCACCCAACAAAACCCAACAAAACCCAACCAAACCCACCCAACAAAACCCAACCAAACCCACCAAACAAAACCCAACTAAACCCAACAAAACCCACCCAACAAAACCCAACATAACCCAACCAAACCCACCCAACAAAACCCAACACAACCCAATCAAACCCACCCAACAAAACCCAACGTAACCCAACCAAACCCACCCAACAAAACCCAACCAAACCCACCCAACAAAACCCAACAAAACCCAACCAAACCCACCCAACAAAACCCAACCAAACCCACCCAACAAAACCCAACCAAACCCACCCAACAAAACCCAACGATACCCAACAATACCCAATGAAACCCACCCAACAAAACCCAACCAAACCCACCCAACAAAACCCAACAAAACCCAACCAAACCCACCCAACAAAACCCAACATAACCCAACCAAACCCACCCAACAAAACCCAACAAAACCCAACCAAACCCACCCAACAAAACCCAACCAAACCCACCCAACAAAACCGAACTAATCCCAACCAAACCCACCCAACAAAACCCAAGACAACCCAACCAAACCCACCCAACAAAACCCAACGTAACCCAACCAAACCCACCCAACAAAACCCAACCAAACCCACCAAACAAAACCCAACTAAACCCAACCAAACCCACCCAACAAACACAACCAAACCCAACCAAACCAACCCGACAAATCCCCCCCAAAAAACCCAACCAAACCCACCCAACAAAACCCAACATAACCCAACCAAACCCACCCAACAAAACCCAACCAAACCCACCCAACAAAACCCAACAAAACCCAACCAAACCCACCCAACAAAACCCAACCAAACCCACCCAACAAAACCCAACACAACCCAACCAAACCCACCCAACAAAACCCAACGTAACCCAACCAAACCCATGCAACAAAACCCAACCAAACCCACCCAACCAAACCCAACCAAACCCACCCAACAAAACCCAACAAAACCCAACCAAACCCACCCAACAAAACCCAACCAAACCCACCCAACAAAACCCAACAAAACCCAACCAAACCCACCCAACAAAACCCAACATAACCCAACCAAACCCACCCAACAAAACCCAACCAAACCCACCCAACAAAACCCAACACAACCCAACCAAACCCACCCAACAAAACCCAACGTAACCCAACCAAACCCACCCAACAAAACCCAACCAAACCCACCCAACAAAACCCAACAAACCCCAGCCAAACCCACCCAACAAAACCCAACCAAACCCACCCAACAAAACCCAACACAACCCAACCAAACCCACCCAACAAAACCCAACATAACCCAACCAAACCCACCCAACAAAACCCAACCAAACCCACCCAACAAAACCCAACACAACCCAACCAAACCCACCCAACAAAACCCAACGTAACCCAACCAAACCCACCCAACAAAACCCAACCAAACCCACCCAACAAAACCCAACAAAACCCAACCAAACCCATGCAACAAAACCCAACCAAACCCACCCAACAAAACCCAACCAAACCCACCCAACAAAGCCCAGCGATACCCAACAAAACCCAATGAAACCCACCCAACAAAACCCAACCAAACCCACCCAACAAAACCCAACAAAACCCAACCAAACCCACCCAACAAAACCCAACATAACCCAACCAAACCCACCCAACAAAACCCAACAAACCCCAGACAAACCCACCCAACAAAACCCAACCAAACCCACCCAACAAAGCCCAACGAAACCCAACAAAACCCAATGAAACCCACCCAACCAAACCCACCCAACAAAACCCAACAAAACCCAACACAACCCAACCAAACCCACCCAACAAAACCCAACCAAACACACCCACCAAAACCCAACCAAACCCAACAAAAATCAAGGAAACCCACCCAACAAAACCCAACCAAACCCACCCAACAAAACCCAACACAACCCAACCAAACCCACCCAACAAAACCCAACCAAACCCACCCAACAAAACCCAACACAACCCAACCAAACCCACCCAACAAAACCCAACATAACCCAACCAAACCCACCCAACAAAACCCAACATAACCCAACCAAACCCACCCAACAAAACCCAACACAACCCAACCAAACCCACCCAACAAAACCCAACATAACCCAACCAAACCCACCCAACAAAACCCAACCAAACCCACCAACCAAAACCCAACAAACCCCAACCAAACCCACCCAACAAAACCCAACATAACCCAACCAAACCCACCCAACAAAACCCAACCAAACCCACCAACCAAAACCCAACAAACCCCAACCAAACCCACCCAACAAAACCCAACCAAACCCACCCAACAAAACCCAACAAAACCCAACCAAACCCACCCAACAAAACCCAACATAACCCAACCAAACCCACCCAACAAAACCCAACCAAACCCACCCAACAAAACCCAACACAACCCAACCAAACCCACCCAACAAAACCCAACGTAACCCAACCAAACCCACCCAACAAAACCCAACCAAACCCACCAACCAAAACCCAACAAACCCCAACCAAACCCATGCAACAAAACCCAACCAAACCCACCCAACAAAACCCAACCAAACCCACCCAACAAAGCCCAACGATACCCAACAAAACCCAATGAAACCCACCCAACAAAACCCAACCAAACCCACCCAACAAAACCCAACAAAACCCAACCAAACCCACCCAACAAAACCCAACATAACCCAACCAAACCCACCCAACAAAACCCAACAAACCCCAACCAAACCCACCCAACAAAACCCAACCAAACCAACCCAACGAAACCGACCCAACAAACCTCAACCAAACCCACCCAACAAAACCCAACGTAACCCAACCAAACCCACCCAACAAAACCCAACCAAACCCAACCAAACCCACCCAACAAAACCCAACCAAACCCACCCAACAAAACCCAACCAAACCCACCCAACAAAACCCAACCAAACCCAACAAAACCCAACCAAACCCACCCAACAAAACCCAACCAAACCCACCCAACAAAACCCAACAAAACCCAACCAAACCCACCCAACAAAACCCAACCAAACCCACCCAACAAAACCCAACACAACCCAACCAAACCCACCCAACAAAACCCAACATAACCCAACCAAACCCACCCAACAAAACCCAACATAACCCAACCAAACCCACCCAACAAAACCCAACACAACCCAACCAAACCCACCCAACAAAACCCAACATAACCCAACCAAACCCACCCAACAAAACCCAACCAAACCCACCAACCAAAACCCAACAAACCCCAGCCAAACCCACCCAACAAAACCCAACGTAACCCAACCAAACCCATGCAACAAAACCCAACCAAACCCACCCAACAAAACCCAACCAAACCCACCCAACAAAACCCAACGTAACCCAACAAAACCCACCCAACAAAACCCAACCAAACCCACCCAACAAAACCCAACATAACCCAACCAAACCCACCCAACAAAACCCAACGTAACCCAACCAAACCCACCCAACCAAACCAACCCAAAAAACCCAACCAAACCCACCCAACAAAACCCAACCAAACCCACCCAACAAAACCCAACACAACCCAACCAAACCCACCCAACAAAACCCAACATAACCCAACCAAACCCACCCAACAAAACCCAACGTAACCCAACCAAACCCACCCAACAAAACCCAACAAAACCCAACCAAACCCACCCAACAAAACCCAACACAACCCAACCAAACCCACCCAACAAAACCCAACCAAACACACCCACCAAAACCCAACAAAACCCAACACAACCCAACCAAACCCACCCAACAAAACCCAACGTAACCCAACCAAACCCATGCAACAAAACCCAACCAAACCCACCCAACAAAACCCAACCAAACCCACCCAACCAAACCCACCCAACAAAACCCAACCAAACCCACCCAACAAAACCCAACCAAACCCACCCAACAAAACCCAACCAAACCCACCCAACAAAACCCAACATAACCCAACCAAACCCACCCAACACAACCCAACCAAGCCCACCCAACAAAACCCAACTTAACCCAACCAAACCCACCCAACAAAACCCAACGTAACCCAACCAAACCCATGCAACAAAACCCAACCAAACCCACCCAACAAAACCCAACATAACCCAACCAAACCCACCCAACAAAACCCAACGTAACCCAACCAAACCCACCCAACAAAACCCAACATAACCCAACCAAACCCACCCAACAAAACCCAACCAAACCCACCAACCAAAACCCAACAAACCCCAGCCAAACCCACCCAACAAAACCCAACCAAACCCACCCAACAAAACCCAACATAACCCAACCAAACCCACCCAACAAAACCCAACCAAACCCACCAACCAAAACCCAACAAACCCCAGCCAAACCCACCCAACAAAACCCAACCAAACCCACCGAACAAAACCCAACACAACCCAACCAAACCCACCCAACAAAGCCCAACGAAACCCAACAAAAATCAAGGAAACCCACCCAACAAAACCCAACCAAACCCACCCAACACAACCCAACCAAGCCCAACCAACAAAACCCAACTTAACCCAACCAAACCCACCCAACAAAACCCAACGTAACCCAACCAAACCCATGCAACAAAACCCAACCAAACCCACCCAACAAAACCCAACATAACCCAACCAAACCCACCCAACAAAACCCAACCAAACCCACCAACCAAAACCCAACAAAACCCAACCAAACCCACCCAACAAAACCCAACAAAACCCAACCAAACCCACCCAACAAAACCCAACCAAACCCACCCAACAAAACCCAACCAAACCCACCCAACAAAACCCAACACAACCCAACCAAACCCACCCAACAAAACCCAACGTAACCCAACCAAACCCATGCAACAAAACCCAACCAAACCCACCCAACAAAACCCAACATAACCCAACCAAACCCACCCAACAAAACCCAACATAACCCAACCAAACCCACCCAACAAAACCCAACGAAACCCAACAAAAATCAACCAAACCCACCCAACAAAACCCAACCAAACCCACCCAACAAAACCCAACACAACCCAACCAAACCCACCCAACAAAACCCAACCAAACCCAACCAAACCCACCCAACAAAACCCAACCAAACCCACCCAACAAAACCCAACCAAACCCACCCAACAAAACCCAACACAACCCAACCAAACCCACCCAACAAAACCCAACGTAACCCAACCAAACCCATGCAACAAAACCCAACCAAACCCACCCAACAAAACCCAACATAACCCAACCAAACCCACCCAACAAAACCCAACATAACCCAACCAAACCCACCCAACAAAACCCAACAAACCCCAACCAAACCCACCCAACAAAACCCAACCAAACCCACCCAACAAAACCCAACACAACCCAACCAAACCCACCCAACAAAACCCAACGTAACCCAACCAAACCCACCCAACAAAACCCAACCAAACCCAACCACCAAAACCCAACGAAACCCAACCAAACCCACCCAACAAAACCCAACAAAACCCAACCAAACCCACCCAACAAAACCCAACCAAACCCACCCAACAAAACCCAACAAAACCCAACCAAACCCACCCAACAAAACCCAACAAAACCCAACCAAACCCACCCAACAAAACCCAACCAAACCCACCCAACAAAACCCAACCAAACCCACCCAACAAAACCCAACAAAACCCAACCAAACCCACCCAACAAAACCCAACAAAACCCAACACAACCCAACCAAACCCAACAAAACCCACCCAACAAAACCCAACCAAACCCACCCAACAAAACCCAACATAACCCAACCAAACCCACCCAACAAAACCCAACCAAACCCACCCAACAAAACCCAACATAACCCAACCAAACCCACCCAACAAAACCCAACCAAACCCACCAAACAAAACCCAACAAAACCCAACCAAACCCACCCAACAAAACCCAACCAAACCCACCAAACAAACCCAACAAACCTCAACCAAACCCACCCAACAAAACCCAACCAAACCCACCCAACAAAACCCAACATAACCCAACCAAACCCACCCAACAAAACCCAACCAAACCCACCCAACCAAACCCAACAAAACCCAACCAAACCAACCCAACAAAACCCAACCAAACCCACCCAACAAAACCCAACCAAACCCAACCCAAACCCACCCAACAACGTAACCCAACCAAACCCACCCAACAAACCCAACCAAACCCACCCAACAAAACCCAACCAAACCCACCCAACAAAACCCAACATAACCCAACCAAACCCACCCAACAAAACCCAACAACCCACAACCATACCCACCAAACAAACCCAACCAAACCCACCAACAAACCCAACAAACCCAACCAAACCCACCCAACAAATCCCAACCAAACCCAACCCAACAAACCCCAACCAAACCCAACAAAACCCAACCAAACCCACCCAACAAAACCCAACCAAACCCACCCAACAAAACCCAACATAACCCAACCAAACCCACCCAACAAAACCCAACCAAACCCACCCAACAAAACCCAACAAAACCCAACCAAACCCACCCAACAAAACCCAACCAAACCCACCAAACAAAACCCAACAAACCCCAACCAAACCCACCCAACAAAACCCAACCAAACCCACCCAACAAAACCCAACATAACCCAACCAAACCCACCCAACAAAACCCAACCAAACCCACCCAACAAAACCCAACAAAACCCAACCAAACCCACCCAACAAAACCCAACGTAACCCAACCAAACCCACCCAACAAAACCCAACCAAACCCACCCAACAAAACCCAACCAAACCCACCAAACAAAACCCAACCAAACCCACCCAACAAAACCCAACCAAACCCACCCAACAAAACCCAACCAAACCCAACAAAACCCAACAAAACCCACCCAACACAACCCAACCAAACCCACCCAACAAAACCCAACGTAACCCAACCAAACCCACCCAACAAAACCCAACCAAACCCACCCAACAAAACCCAACAAACCCAACCAAACCCACCCAACAAAACCCAACCAAACACACCCACCAAAACCCAACGAAACCCAACAAAAATCAAGGAAACCCACCCAACAAAACCCAACCAAACCCACCGAACAAAACCCAACACAACCCAACCAAACCCACCCACCAAAGCCCAACGAAACCCAACAAAAATCAAGGAAACCCACCCAACAAAACCCAACCAAACCCACCCAACACAACCCAACCAAGCCCAACCAACAAAACCCAACTTAACCCAACCAAACCCACCCAACAAAACCCAACCAAACCCAACAAAAATCAAGTAAACC
>CM074201.1:8822879-8962369 GCA_037179385.1 Holothuria scabra
TAGTGACAGGGCTTAAGTTATGGTTATCAACTCAAAGAGTCCCTTTAAAAATTTGAAAATAGGTTAAAGAAATCATTCAAGAGCTACAAGGCAGTGCTTTTCTTCTTTTGTTTTCAGAAGCTTGATCCTCAAAAGAATCAAATACCCATCTACTTATTTTGAATAGCCAATTATTCAATTTCATTAAGTCACAGAAGGTAAGCTATTTTTAAATAACAGCAAAGAGTTTCCTTATAACTTAAGCCTGATTGTGGATACATACAAAATAATACCATAGTGACTGAAGTATGGCAACTATTGGAAAAGGAAACCACATGATAGCAATAAACACTGCTGCCAATGGCTGTTTTAAAGTGTTTCCTAATTTCATTTTTGGCAAGGGGGAGATTGATAGAAAGCATTAAGGGGGTTACTAAGAGGAGGTATCTCTGGTAAATGGATGAAGGTATGTGATGATGTGAAGTGGTAACCTAAGGATCCTTCCCAGGGAGGTATGACAGAGTTTTTACAAGTAATTTAATAGGTTTTATGATGGAACAACCAATTGTTTAATCATCATCTCTCAAAACAATGAAACAGAACAGTGACATATGCATACACTAACACAATAATATTGAGGATAAAATATTACATAACAGTGACAAACATACAAACAGAACAATACCAGCATATTATTTTAACCCCAACTAAAAGCTACCTTTAGTAAAATGAAAATATTTTCACCAAAAGATTCCAAGGTGTTGAGCACCGGCCACCAATTGTTCTATTATCGCTATGCATCATTTTTGGTCTCTCTGAACCCGAACTAAGTGTTTGAGTACATTCCGCCATGATATGCTACCGATTCCACCATGTGAGAGCTGCTTGAGTGGTCCGATGGTTATTGGGCAAGGGGGTCAAGGGCAGAGGGGTCAGCGTGGGGTGGATTACAAGCACCTGAGATTATGCAGTTACATACAAATTGAGGTATTAGATGCAGGATACCAGGGTTTAACAGCGAAATAAAACAAGAGAGTTCCATTGCTGGGCCCAACCTTCTTAAAATTGAAGTAAGACTCAGAAATTTGGGACTCCTATACAGAGATATTTAGGACTATTATGTGGCATTGGTTTATGTGTTCTCCAATTATTCTGTAGCGTTAACTTCTACACAAGTTGTAAAACAACAAGTCTCTGTCCATAATCACTTCTAAATTCATCTCAAACCAATATCTCGAGAAAGCTTGCAAACTAATTACTTTCAATGAGAAACTTTGATCATTTCAAAAAAGATTGAATTTCTGTTTGGACTTCTTTCAATACTTCACTGATAACTTAGTTTCACTGATATTCAGCTGATATCAAATCAATATAACTTTACATACCTGTCATTCTTCAGATATGTTTCGAAGTTTATACTTTCAGAGAAAAACAGGGCAAAAAGTTTCAATTCTTTTTTTTTTTTCTTTCTTTCAGAATGGCTTGAATTTTAAGGATGGATTGAGTCTACTGTTAATGGTGCCTCTTTGTCGCCATTAACTGCAGGACTACCTCTTTTTTCCCCCCAACATGAAATGTTTTTGTATTTGCCACTTCCTGTCTTTCTCCCATCCCAATCTTCAAGACTACCCCCTACCCTGCACCCTAATTCCACAAGGACAATGTTACCATACTTCCACCCTGTTCATATGAAGCTCAAAAAATTCATTAGTTAATATTTCAGACTTTCTCTATTGTAACTGACTCTTAACACCAGATGCTCTTTTTTTTTTTAAATAAAATCCAACTCTTAAAAAAATACACTGAGCACTTAAAATTATTTCTTACATATATATTGATTTGGAAAATACAAGGGTACTCCTTAAGTCAATTTGTCTGACATTTGCCACCCTCTGAGACAACTAGCTGAATCTAGCTGAAAATTATTTTGGACGGAGTTTGTATTTTCTGCTCTTTCCATCACCTTCACTAGAATCCTCTTAAAGCAGAGAAGTGGTTCCCCCAGTACCACTCTGAGGTGTCAGCATGGGTAATAACTCATCAACATACTGTGTTATTACTGACAAGAACTATGAATTACAGTATGTTCCTTTGGGATTTAAACCCTAGGAATCTTGCCTCATATATATTCATAACACTTAAGAAATTCAACTGCTTCCAACTGATCTTATGAAATTTCCTAGGGACTATACAAAATTTGTATGAAACTGAAGAAGACTGATAGTCTTTATCTGGAATTATTTTCAACTTGACTTAAGTGAGCCTGGCTAAAAGGGAAACAAAATCCAATTGAAGTTCAATTTTTGAATATACGTCAGAGCCACAGAGCTGCATAAGACTTCAAAACATTTCTTTTGAGGAAGTTAATAATTTAAAATCATTTTAATAATTTTTACATCCTGTGGCAGGGGCACAAGAAAATTTTAAAAAACTATTTTGATATAACCTCAAGCCTTTACAAAATTCTGTCTCAAATAGATCCTTTCTAGACAGAAGGCCTCTCCATGAACATACACCAGTTGTTTCCAATTGTGATGCCTTCTACTGATTTGCACATAGGTGAGAACTAAATCCATGTGCTCTTTCAAAACAAGATGAAATAAACACTGACATTTTGATTTACACCATTGGCATTATACTGTGGAATGATAAACTAGGGACCTTTTTTACGAACAAACATATATGTAGGGCATGTCAGTTGAATCCAACAAATCTTCTGTATATATATCACTCTATTCTGCTATAATTGCAAATGAGAAAACAAATATTTCTTAATTTGAGACTAGATTCAACATAAAATTTGGGTGCTGTCTTCATATTTCTGTGCTAGCCAATTTTCAACAGCTACTTTAAAATATATTGCCTTTTTGTATATGAGCATCCATAAATACCCAGTTGGAAAATTTCTACTTTTCGAATAATCACACATAGGAAAATATATTTCATTAAACTTCCTACATTTTAGAAGTCTTATTTAGAAATGATTAATTGTATTAGAAATGGCTATAATTTTCCTGCTGCAGATATTTGCTTTGAATATTTTGCCAATATTAATCACCCTATTAATTTCCTCATTCTTTATGCTAATCATATCTTCTCCTGTAAATTGGATAGCACAATCCCTGATGCATTTACCTTTTACTATAAATTTCATTTTAATTTTGATAATGAATTGCATATATTAAAGAAGAACAATTTTCTTGACAGAATGAGGACATTTTAAAATTATTCCATTTAATTCTTATGATATCTCGTCATTATTATAAAGAGAATGTTACGTTTCTATTATTTCGTCAGGTACAATGATATATTGCTTAAATTGTGAAAGTTAGTTATATACAATTGTGGAAAAAAAAAAAATATTTAAAAATGATGCCAATAAAATTAGGGAAACAGAAGGGAAGTTAATCCAAAGGAGGATGGAATCAGCATTTTACCAGAAGTAGGTTTGTAGATCAAAGCTTCTCCATTGGTCAAATGTCATTTGTCAAACCTACGAATCAGTGAAGCAAAAACAAGGAACAATGGAGAGAGGAAGGGGAAGTTTTATAAAGTAAAAATTTTTAGTTTACAATGTTCAGGTATCATCTACTGATACTGGTTGCTAAAAGGGAACTCTCTTGATTCATTTGCTGTTGTTTTCTCATTAACTTCATCTCAAAAGTGCATGTTAAGGCATTCTTGCATTTTCATTAGTCTCAGCGCCGTTTCCATGTTTAATGTTAATGACATGGTGCACATTATGACAACAAGGCAAGCCATAACATTAAGCCAATACTACATTAAGCCATTACATTGTCCATTTCACATGCATGTTAAATTTACATACTACAGCTTTAAACACACACACAACAAAAGCTCATATTAATCCATCAAATGCTCTCAGGTTACATCATAAAGGGAGAGTCATTTCATGATCTTGACAATAATCTGATTGCTACTGATTGAAATATAGACCATTATTAAATGCATCATTTCCAAAACTGCACTTGCAATGCTTGTATCTTGTGGCTTTGATATCGTCCCAAGGACACTTTCTCCAGGCAACTGAAATAACCTAGGCCTGCTTTAGGACTTCACCCTAACATAGTGCAATGCAAATATTACCCAAGTCCCAAGTCATTCCTGTGTGGGTCCTCACAGAATCAACAGTATCTTATTTTGAGATCATGAAATGACTTGCCTTACATTTATAGAGAAAAAAAGAAAAGAAAAAAGAAACAAAACAAAATTCCCTCTTGTTCATAAAATCAAATTCACACAGGTGACAGAAGAATGGCTCATTTCAAAATCGGGGAAGGAGCTGGAGAATTTTGTTCTCCAAGGTATTTGTTAATTTTTTTCTTGAAGGGAATGAGTTATTACGTAAGTGTGCATAGGTTACAATTCTAAAATAGCTAGGGAGACAAAGTTTTACAGAAGTTGAAACAAACAAAAACTTTAATTCTACGTGGAGAATAGTTTGAAACATCGGCAGCCATTCTTAACTTTCCAAGGACTTCATGATCCTTGCAAGTAGAAAAATTGAAATTTGGAAAGGGAAATCAACAATGGGAAATAATCTGACATGAGGGAAGCTTTTACTGGCAAAGTTTCCTTTCTGAAAACAGAAAAACTTCACAGAAATTGTGTGAAATTTAACTTGTTTTCTAGGGAATAGCATTTGTCACCACCAAAGTTATGGTATGTTCCACAAATAATCAACTTTAAACTTGAATTTCTACAATTTTTTCACTAACCCATTATTCCCAATTTTCATTGGAAAATCCTGTTTATCTGGGTGTTTTTGATTTTCCTTTCACTGAGAGATAAGTGACATCTATTTATGAATCTCAAATTGTCCCTCAAAACCTTTCTGATTTGTCTCAATTTATTTTATGGACCCTCCTTGAGCAGTTATTTGTGACAAACATAGACAAATAATTAAATTTACAATCACACATAAAACCAAAATACGACAGGAACACTTACAAATGTCACATAATAGCTTTGTAAAGATGTGTAAGGAACGGATTGGGACAAAGTCATTGAATGAAGTATGATTCACAAATTCCTGGCAACCTTTTTTTCCTGTCCAGCAAAAATGTTAGAGTCAGCAAACCACAGGCTAAGATATTCTGAGTCATAAACTGACACTCAAATATCTTTAATTAGTGATCACAGATACTCAGTGACCAAAGAAAAAAAGATCTACCTGCATGTCATCAATAAATGTGAAAAGTATTTCTTTTTTTGAGAAAATTTTTCCAACGTGACAAAAAAATATTTTGTCAGTCTTTCTGTTTCTTTTTTAGGGAGAGAGGAGTTACCTCATTTCTGGGGAAGGAATCACTTTGAATAAGATGTAATCAAACATGATGTAAAGTTTCTTTGAGAGTGTTTGTATTTGTTTCAGGAAAAGTGAAGTTACTGTGTGGGTGGCTGTTCCATTTTTGCTAGAAGTGGCACACTACACTAAATTGGCATAATTTACTGCACAAAAGTCACACAGTAACAATTACAGTTGACATAACTGCAAGATTAAAACATCCACAATGTTTGATACGAGAAACAAATATTTTAATGCAAATATGGAGCATTTTACTCGTATAAATTTGAGTTGAATTTCATCTTTTAATTCATTCATTTAAAAGGTTGATTGCAAATTGTGTAAAATGCTTCAAATGGTATGAAGCACTTTGAACACTTCCGCAATAAAATAAAGCACTATGTAATAGCCATGTAGGCAAATTCTTACTTGTTCAGCTGGTCAACTGAAATTGTCACCAGGGAAAAGGAGGAAGAAACAGCAACACACCAACACATCCATGGATGACATATTCCAAATGCACAATAAGTCAGAATTTAGCCAGTACATATCTACTCTCATATCATTGAGTGCTCAATTATGTAAATTTTTGACCACTTATCAAATTTAAACATCAGTAAGTTCAACATCAAATGGGAGTAAGAGATGAGGCACAGCACCAGAGTCAGAATAATACCCAAACTCCTAGATGGAAAATCAATATAAGGCCCTAATACTTATTCCAATATATACATGTGTTACAAAAGTCTGACAGGAGTTTTAAATTGTCCTAACTAAACATCTAATGAG
Organism: Holothuria scabra; assembly: GCA_037179385.1. NCBI lineage: Eukaryota > Metazoa > Echinodermata > Holothuroidea > Aspidochirotida > Holothuriidae > Holothuria > Holothuria scabra. Next base: position 8,828,956 of record CM074201.1, read on the forward strand.
ACCTACGAAGATGAAATACTAGGGCAAATTTAAACCCCTCAAACTAGGAAAACATGCATACATTGGAGGTAAAATATGCTGATGATTGGAACTTTTTCAAGAGTTTGACCTCGGCAAATTCCTATTAAAGGGACTGCTTCACCAATCCCATTTCCTTCTCAGATTGTGTGTGGTCTTAGCCAATTAGAAGCATAGTACTTTCTTGCTTTAAAGCCAATCCTTTTGTAAGGAACTTTGCTTCTAAATTCAACAAACTGATTCTGTTTCTGACTCCCAAAAGTATCATTAAGTTGGTAGAACATTCAGCTCTCACTCTAAAGGTCTACAGTTTGATTCCCAGGCCAGGTCAATGAAATCATACCAAAGACTTTAAAAATGCCTGGAACCTACAGAAATTATGCATGTGACAACAGCGTGTTTCAATTTGGCATGCTGGATGGAAATGATGAAAGATAGTCGTTGTGTTACTGAAACGCTCACACAACAGAACCTTAGTAACAATTGTTGTAAAATCGATGCCTGGATGGAAAAACAGAGAGATGCCCAATGAAGTGACATAGGTGCATAATCCCTACTGCTGTTGGATTTAATGCCCTTGATAAGCAAGGGCAGCAAGGGTAGTAGGAGTAGGAATAACAGAACCCCACTATTGGAAAAAATCTGATGGCACTGCTAGACTAAAACAGAGGGTTTTAAATAAAGGCTCACTGACCATTGATACATTTGGAATTAAGTCAAAACTAATGATGTTCTGCAGTCATTTTTTTTTTTTTTTTTTTATTTTTTTGAAGCAACAGAAACCATTCCACATCTGACAACATCACACATTCAAATTGAACTCAACAATATGAACATCATATTTTAATTTACATGCAGCTGAAGCTATAGGCTAAAATATTCAAAATCAAATCTACTGCATATGCATGAGGATTTTCTTCTACTATAGCTGTTACTATACAGTATTAATAGTCTTAGTACAATACCTAGCTCCTAGGGTTAAGCTAAAACCAGGTTATGTGTTATGCCTACTTCCATCTTACCATAAGTTAATCCACAACTGATACAGGACATACATGACACATGGAAGTACTGCTACCTTATACTTCCATGCATAATGTATATAGGTTTGCTTTAGCAGTGCAACGGTTATGACATTATTTGGCAGTAAGCAAATAGAGCTCAAATATCGCCCTGCCTATTCACTTCACCCACAATAGTTCAAGCAATTAATTACTTTTTCATAAGGAAGCAATCATGCCTACAAGTTTGCATTAATTTGAAACCGAGAAATTTGCATGATCTAATTTGTACATGATATGTAAAATATGAAATAACTCAAACAAGTAAAGAGAAAGTTTATTGATATTTTAGAAAACTGAGAGTGCAGTGAAAAACTAAATGTGACCCAACAAAGGATGCATTAATCAATTTGAGAAACTTATTTTCCACATACTATGAAAATAAAAAGAACAAAGAATAAAACAGAACCCCACAAGTCACTGGAAATCAGCCAAATTTTATCCCATTCTTGTTTTAGCCTTTATCCAGGTACATTTTTCTTGTTTTTTGCTCTAGAAAAGAATTGCACTCATATTTCAAAAAGGTCTATCTTTTTCTCCAAAAAAGGAACCATCATATTTCAAATTCAATGACATAAGTAAATTAACCCAAAATGACAATTTCTTGGAATTAGCAAAGTTTTTAAATGTTTTTTGAAACTTCCTCAAATACAGATATATGGAAAGTTCTCACATTCCTCATCCACTTGTCACGTGGTTATAATCTACACTGTATTCTAAATAACTTCTTTTTCCTGCTATGAATTTACTTTCACATAGGTAATATTTCTAATAAAGAATTGTTTTTGTTTTTGGAGAAATTTATCACAATTGAAAAGAGCAAAGCAAGGAGTACTATAACAACTGTGTGGGATACCTTTTTCATAAAAATTCCTTCACAATAGAATTTTATGACAAGAATTTGGCAACAATGATTCACTTCTAGAAAATACTTTCCCACAAGACGTTCAATTTTGCTTTCCAATCTTAAAATGTTTTAAAATGTTTTGTGTTAATAGCTCATCCTGCCAAACACCTCAAAGGAATGCAAAAGGAAATGCTTTAGAATAATATGCAACAAACAAATTAATCAGTTTTTAATGCAAATGTTATTTTTCTATTAGAAGAGTTAAAAATTTTTATGTTAGTAACAAACTGTTACAATCACTGCATACCAAATTCCATGGCAAAGAAATATAGAAGTGCAAAGATTCTTGAAAATGATCTTATCACCTATTGCCAACATGTTCGATTTATTATAAAGCTACATCTATACCACTCCATAAGGAAGCACCCATGGCTGCAAATCTGAATCATTTTTGAGGTAACAGTGTATCTTTTACAAGAGCAACTGTAAATTACTTCAAACTGTCTTTCTCCTTTTTAGCTTCCCTTTTTCTCTGTTTTCTTTACCGGTTTTCATTGTGGAAAATATCTTTTTCAAAGGATTATGAAGTGAGAGCCTTCAAGACTTTTTCTTTTCTGTCATAAATAACTTGCACTTCACCATTTCTCCACACGTTCTTAGTATTAAAGTGTTACTAGGGTGTTGGGTGATTAAAACTTCTGAAGCAGTGCCAAAACAGGTGCAATCTACTGTACGTCCAAGAAAGTTACCGAAAGTGGCAGTGCACAAACATTGTTACATGCAATATCATGCAAAGTGTTAGAAAGTGTGATTGCAAATGTGCAAAGCCAAACATGCAACTGGAATTGCCACATGCATATGCACTAATAAGTGAATATGCAGCATGCTCTCCATATTCAAAACAATGATGACATGCAATGATCAAGGTGCGTTCAAAAGTCAAGGTGCAATATTCAATGTGCCACAAAAAGTGCAAATCTATCACAACCAAACTTAAAGCAATGTGCTGGCTAAGAACATCAACTCCTAAAACAAAATTACTACTAAAATAAATACTTGTTAAGACCTGAAATAAGGGTTTCTCACCCACTATAGGGGTGTATCCCATGATATTGTTGTTTTGCTAGTAGGTTATTACAGGCAACAATAGTACATATATCTTTCTGGGAGGCAAGAAAGAATGAAACAGACTGAAGATTTGATTTTCCTAATGTCATTTGAAACAAACTGAATTTCACCCAGACTGCTGGATCCTTCCTTTTTTAATAAATCACAATGAGTGAACCAGTTATTTTTGAAAAAAAAAAATATGTTCTCATGTCTAAACAGAACTAAGTGAAATATGACTTCCCTGTCGTTTCAAACCTTCCCTTTGTACAATCCTTTCACAAAGTGACATATATTGTGTCTTCTTGCAAAATCCTTTGCAATTACTGTCAGCCACATTCTCATTGACTGCTATGAATACTCCCATATCCGTCAGAAATACTACACCATGCCCGACCTGAAACCAAAACCTTGTTTGAACAAACAGATTCTTCTTGTATTCTTGGCTTTCTTAAGGAAAGTAAACTTTACAGACATTTCTGACATGACTCCCGCCTATGCTATTTTCTTTCGAGAAATTGACCACCCATTCTTTCTTTTTACTTTTTACCCTTTTTAAGTAGTTTTTACCCCAACACTGCTACTTTGTCTATCTTGGTGACACTATATAACACATTCGTGTTGGTGTTTCGTTAAACCCCATCTAACTAACTAACTTACACATTCCTTTTTTTCCAATACTGGTTAGTCTTTGGATAGCTTTTAGTTTGTTTTTCTATTATATTTCTTTTTGGTGGTGTCTCTTGCTTTATATACTTGTCACCAAAACCACCCAACCAAATGTCCAAATAAAACTCCTTATTTCAAATCTTTGATAACTAACATACAATGCAAAAAAATGAAAAGAACTTCAAGAGACATTCCAAAAATGAAAAATGAGGTGAAAATTAACAAATTTAAAAGAAAGGTGAACCAAGGGTAAACACAGGAACCCAAAGCCAAATCAGAAATGTGCATCTAGGTGCAAGATAGGAGTTGGTCCAAGAGAATTGACCATGCTGGGCAGTGATGCAAGTGGGGACTACTTACCACAGCTCTCAGGATCCTTGTTATTCCGAATTTTTACTTCCCCTTCATTTGGCATAATGTTTTCAAACAGTCGCTGGTTTATGTAACAGAGATTTGGATTGTCTTGGATCAAGACAGCTCCTGCTGAAATCTCATTAAGCTTTTGTAGTGAGAGAGATTGCACATTCGTGGCACCTATAGAGAGACTAGCCTTAGCACTGGAAAAGTGATAAAAAGTTTCAAAATTCATTTTAACACACTGGGTGAGTCCTAATTTTCATTACATGACAAGATCATACATTAATAACACATCAAAATTAAGAACCTGTAAATCAAAGAATGTTATGACAGTTAACAGAAAGTTAACCTTGGGAGGTGGGTAATGAAGAGGTATGAGCAGGCTGAAGCGATGTTTAAACAAATAGGTGACGTTTGTTGAGTAACAGCATCAATCAAAAAGACGAAGGTTTTAATCTGTCTTCTCTGTCCAAAAGCGGATGATGAGTTGTGAGTTACTCTGGAAGCTAGAGGTAAAAAGTTTTCTTGGGAACACGTTAATTGGTTGAAATAATCTCAAAAGGTAGTGAAGAATATCTCAAAAGCTTAAGCCAACGTTTCCTACAATTTAGAAGCTCTCTCCAAAATAATTTCAATCATCAAATTTCTTTACAACCGATTTTTATCCACATTTTAGTCTCTCCCCTGGTTTTTTTTTTTTTTTTTTATTGAGTGGGGGGATGTGTACCATCGTATTGTTACAATCTCCAAATATGTAGAAGAGTTCCATTACAAGGTAAATGATGCGTGAAGCAACTTACAACTAAGAGTGCCAGTAGTAGGCGAAGGCTAAGACTTTTGAGATTTAAGGAGGTTTATTCGTGGTAGTACAGAGGGGTCTACTTGGCAGAGGATTCTTTGCACTCTCCTGCATTAACCACTTACCACAATTACGCTTGTTGTTCAAAATATAAGCAGCTTGTTGATTAGGGTCTGCAAAGAGATTTTCGAACGTATCCTTATTCACGTAGCATAGGTTTGCATTATTGGCTACGTAAACGTCACCAGCAGCGATATGCTCAAGTTTGTAGAACTGCAGCACTTCCAGAGTATTATGGGTTATGTGCAAGGAACACATTGCATATTCTTCAAAGCTAGGCATGAGTATGTTGAGGGCAGCAGAGAGACAGATGGAAAAAAATGAGAAAACAAAATAAAAGAATATCACCCATGAGAAGAAGCAACATGAAAATTGGAAAAGTTGCTCCCTAAAGCTGAATACCTTAATAATAACTTGATCCATGCACAATATGTATACTAGGCATTTCCTCTTCCTAGTACTTATACAGAAGGTTTCATTCCCTTTGACTATACTTGCTTAAGTATTATTCCAAATCTTCCAGGGAGTTCTTGGGCCTTTTTGGTTGCTGATAGACAACAACAGGGCCCACATATTTCCAATTTTTGTGGCTGTAACAAAAGTTCCTAGGCTACAGCAATTTGCCTCACTGGTTTCACCATTTTTGAGCTTATAACAATGAAACAGTTTTTGGCTCTCATAGTTGTCTACACATTTGTCCCTTTTTCCCTCAACAGTTCAATGGGGCTAAAAAAATTTTTAAAACGAAATCCAAAACAAAGTTGAATTCTGTGACACATCTATACTAATTAAGGTTTGATATGGAGACTAATGCAAAGAATGGGGTGTATCAAAAGTGGAACTTGTATTGAATAGAGAGGTTACCATATAAACAACTTTTTGAGTTTTTTTTAACAATGTAATGAGCAGAGTGTAAAAATATAATGAATAGATTTTACAATAACTTCATTATTTTGAAGATCTCATGTCATGATAAACAAGATCTGCTATGATTGCAGATAAAGAACAGTTAAAGGAGGAAAACAGCACCAGGTGAATTGATAAATACTGACTTTTAGCAAGTTTTTTATGCATGGGGGGATTTTAATCAAGCTGTTTCAGGAAGTGAGAGGATCACTAAAATAACAGTTTAAATGTCCTACTTCTTCCATTTACAACAATATGGTTAAGAGAATCCCCTTTAAAGTCTACCTTGCATGCGTCACTAGCATGTCTACTCCACCTCATCCCTAACTTCTCTGGTGAAAGATATTTGAGAATATGAAGATTAAAGGCTCAAAAAATAACAGGATGAATGTAAGTGACTTCAATTTGGTTGCAATAAACCTTATGCATTGATGACACACTGACATCATCCTTTTGGGAAAAACAATGGAACTCAAGGCCACATGCATAAGAATTTGCCCTGCACATGTAGCAGACTACACAAGTAGTTGACTGGTTGTCAAATCAGCTGTCTGCATTTGTCAGTGTTGGTTGGTTTTGCCCCCCCTAAGGACGGGGTCCTTTTTGCTCTGTGACATCATATGCATAAGGCCTATTGAAGTAGGAAGTGATTGTAATAACATATGAAATGTGAAGGAATTAAAAGGATTCTTGCGGACATGAATCTGTCAAGGATTGGAAAGCAAATTAAATCATGAACCACTTTGTTTAGTTTATGCTGCCAGTCAGTGATAGCTAAGTACCACATGGGGTAGCAATGGCATAAGCAATAGGGTTGATGAAAGGGAAAAGTTATTAATGATCATGGAAGCAGCAATACTTATTCCAGGTTTTGGAGAAAACATTCCTTGTTGAATGAGATTCCTGACTTTGAACAAGACAGGTTTCTCATTTCAATAAAATGTTAAGACAAAATATAAGTTTTCTAAAGCCATCTCGTCATTTACTGTCTCATTTTAAATTCCTGACAATAGACCTGTTGGAAGTTTCTTCAAGGAGCAGTATTGAGCAAAAGGTCAAAGGTCAACAAATAACACTTTTACATGTGTTTAAGTTGATGGCAGGACATAAATACATGATAAAACAGTATGTTTGGGCGGCCCATGCAGCACTCAGATGTTTTGTTACCAGTTGACCTGAACAGAAAGATAACTACCACAGGTTCAGATAAAAAATTTGAACTCGTCTATTCAATAACTAGTAACTAAAATGCAAGAAAGCAGCCCACAATGCAGCTTGCCTTTTTAGGAACCATACCAGGCTTTTCAAAGAAGAGAAAAATAAAAGAATTTTCCCCAAATTAACAAGACAACCAGGCAGATGCAGAGTATTAAAAGAAAATGAGTACTTGGGGGAAAAGTGTGTTTCTATTATTACATCATAATTTACTGCTAAAAAATATCAACCTCTCACCTGAAGAATTACTTAACTTGGTTCAAATAAATTATTCAGTACAGTAATTTACTAACATGTCTTTCAGAGAATTAAAAAAGCATCAAGTGTAAATTACATAAGTTCAGGACTTCTCCAAATAAATCCATTTTAAAGAAACAAGAATCAAGAACTGGTTGGTTAGAATAAATATTGCACATTGATCATTTAAATCCCCACACTCAAGATTTTGTCATTTTCTGCACCACCCTTATAATCCAAAACAGAGCATTTGAGAATGTAACACTAATATTACTTATGTCTCATTATTGTTTTACATTTATTTCCATCTTGCATACATTAATCTGGCCAGCAGAATGGTTCTAACTTGGGAGTTGGGAGACAGGAAGGCAAGTATATACCCCCACCGCACCAGTAAAAAGGAAAAATGTCATTTGCTTTGGAATGTTTTAAGACTTCAACAGCTAATAAGGTGGAGGGAGATACATATTTGAAAACCAGAATGGAAAAATGTGTTGAGGTTTCAATGATACATGAACATTCCATATCAAATAATACCACCATGTACCATATTTTCTCAATCAAATGTTGTGCTGACATGTTCAAAAAATAATTTTGTTATCCAAGAGAACCCTTGGACCCCCACTAGAAAAAAAGGGGCCATCTTCTCACCATTTTAAGCATCTACATACCACATGTGAAATCTATTTAAATTTCCCAACTTGAGATGACAGTTTTAACACTTATCAAGGCTTTCATTCACATTTTGACCTCCTGTGACCCAAGTTGACCTCTGAACTCAAGAGATGTGACCTACATTGACCCCAGATGAACTACCTTTAACATCAAGGGATGAAATGGGATGAGATAAATAGATGGATAGATGACTCCAGATGACCTTTGACCTCCATGAAAAGGAATAGGTACCACCTTCTGACCATAACACCCACATACCCAATACAAAATTTATACTAGTTTCCTATCTTGCAAATATCACCTTAACAATGTTTTCAGACTATGACGTCTGGTGAGCCCAGATGACCTCTGACCTATGCCACAAACAATAAGGACCATCTTCTGACCATATCACATCCACATACCAAAGTAAAACCTATTCAAGTACCCAATCTTGAGATATCACATTTTTCACATCCTATCTTGAGATACAGCAGTATTGCGATTTTCAGACTTTGACCCATGGTGACCCAAGATGACCTTTGACCTCCACCAAAAAAATAGAGACCATCTTCTGACCATAACGCATCCACATACCAAACCTATCCCAGTTTCCTTTCTTAGGATATCATGTTAACAAGATTTTAAGACTTTGACCCCTGGTGACCCCAGATGACCTTTGACCTTGCGAAAACAATACATTCCATCTTCTGGGCATGCTGCATCCACATACCAAATATGAAATCTATCCAAGTTTTCTATCTTGAAATATTGAGTTAACAAGATTTTCAGACTTTGACCCCTGGTGTTCCAAGATGACCTTTGACTTCTGCCAAAAACAATGGGGTCCATCTTCTGACCATAATGCATTCACATACCACATATCAAATCTATCCAAGTTTCCTATCCTGAGTTATCACATTAACAAGAATTTCAGAATTTGATATTGGTGACTCCAGACAATCTTTGAACTCGGCCAAAAACAGTAGGGTTTTCTTCTCAACATGAGGAATCTATGTACCAAGTTTGAAAACTTCAAACATTCCTATCTTGAGATATCTTGTTCACAAGCAAATTATCACAAACACATGCACATAAACACACACTCATACATAAACACACACGCCATCATGACTGCCTTGACTTCTCTTTCATCGAAACCAAAAATCAATGCTAAAAATTTAAGGTGAGAGGTGCATCCACTGCCAGCCACTACAGCAATCTGCCCCACTCCAGTCTGCCAATGAGAGAAATCAAATAATTATTTCTGGTAGTTTTGTTCCTTGTTTCACAATTAATTCATGATTTAAATTTTATTGAAAATTTGACCTATGCAATGATTTTGTACCCATCCTTTTTTTTGTGCTTCTTGACACTTTGTAGTAAACTTTTATAAAAAGTTAATGCATTAGTTACCATGGTGATGAACACTAACATCTTTACCATTTAATATTTTTCACCTTCTTGTGCAGTTTTGACATTATCAGCACCTTTAATGATTTCTGTTACCGCATCCTTCTATAACAGGATATGTAAAAGATTTCAACATTCATGCGATCATGTTTTCCTTAGACAAGCTCACTTTTCACAATCTAAACCATGTCAAAAGCAGGTTTGGCTAATGATTGGAGATAATTTTGAGACAGCCAGACCATTGTTTGAAGAAGATTGAAGCTAACAATTTGAGGACAACCCTAAGGCATAAATACATCAAATGTCATGACTCTGACATGCTCAATCTGTTCCATCACTTTCAATTCGTAATAACGAGCCTTTCATTAAGTTTTTAAAACCTACCTGTAAAGTTCTCTCCCATGGATGACTCTCAAGTTGCGGAAGAATGAAAGGTCATCCAGATCTTTATGAGGGGCTTGAATGGAGAGAAATCCTGTTATTTCTCTTACAGTCACAAATTCATCCAGCATCTCTCTTGTAATTTCTGTCAGACCATGATATGAATCCCTTCAAAAAAACAACCAAAATTTTAAAATGAAAATGTAACAACAGTTTTGCAACATTAAACAGCAAAAATTTACATGTAAACCTGTATGTATTTCTAACAACACTGAAAATCTCCCCTCCTCCAACCCCACCTACACTGACAGTACTTGAGGAGAGAACACAGCTGAAAAAACACCATCTCAGGGAAACCCTCTGGGCTCTGTTGAAGCCCAGAACCAGGTACATCTAGAACAGTGGTTCTCAAACTTTTTCAAAATACCGCCCCCATTATGCATCCATGACTGATCCAATGCCCCCCTCCCACCCAACATGCCATCATATTTATATGAGTCTTTGACTTTGAGCTTTCAACTTTCAATTTCCAGCACCAAAATGACCCAGATAAGTTTTATATTGGGTAAATTTTTGTCAGTAGTTGCTAAACCTTTCAGAGGAGAAAGTCTGTGTCAACCACTCTGCAACCTCCTTGGTTCCTTTATTGCACGAATGTATGAGAACCTCCAGGGACCCCCTAGTCAATGCCAACGCCCCCTATTGCTTGCAAACTCTTCAGGGCCCCCTTGAAACTTTTCAACGCCCACCAGGGGGCGGTAGGGACCACTTTGAGAACCACTGATTTAGAACATCTTAAACTGAATTAGATAGAGGGCATTATCTTTGGCTGGCTAATAGGCAAATGTACATATTGGACTATTATGCTAAGAAACAAAATTGCCTTCATCTTGTCTGAGTATGAAGGCAATTTGTTTCTTACCATAGTAGTCCTATATGTACATCTGCCTCTTTTACTCCACATTGCATTGAAAAATTGTTGTTCATTGTTGGACCAAGCCACCACAGGGAAACTTGTGCATACCTCTGTACCTTCTAAATTTGATAATTGTGACAATGTAATGTATGGATACCCTAATTTCCAACTTGATAAACTTTAACCTTTTCAAAATGTTGCAGTTAGTCACACACCAAAAAAAGTTTCACACATTATCCTTACTTTATGTAATCTATATTGGCTAAGTGTTCATGATAGAATCAACTTTAAAGCACTTTTATTTGTTTACAAAAGTTAATCTCTGTGCTCTAATTGATCATTACACCCAAGGAAGGAAAGAATGACTTTCATAAACCTGATCTTCTGAAAAGGCAGGACAACAAATATACCATGACATAATATGGTATGCGAGCTTTTAAGGTTTGGTTTCACGTAACCCGCAACACTTGGCATTACCTAATGTTTACAATAAGGCAAAACCATGGGTTGCCACTGTGTTTCCGGTCTCACATACCTTACAATTGGTTGATTGGGTTATATTACAATAGTAATGAGATCAAATATGTCACAAACCAATTGCTGTAAAATGTTAGAAAATATGGTTCATAAGCACCATAGACACCTATGACCTTGTTTAATTAAAATAAACACAATGTTTAAAACTGCAGAACCCTGCAAATCTGAGTTAGATCGAAATTTAAACAGAGACCCCAAACGAGCTAACCGACATTCTGACATCACCCAAGCTCAAGGTAACATGATGTTACCTTGGGCAAGTGGTACTTGGGACCATAGTTTTAGTACTTATGCCCCTCTTATGGAACAACCTCCTGCAGGAACAAGGCATCAATCAAACAAGGAAGACAGTTTAAAGAGTTATTCAAAAACCCACCTTTTTAGAAATAGTTCTGAAGTTGTTTTATGTTACTTTCTGGCATGTTATATATTGCTTTTCTTGAATCTTTTTATTCTCTATTTTGTAGACTGGATGAGTTTTTATGTGTAGGTCAATTCCATTTGGTACTTCTTTTGTACTTGATATGCTCTCACCTTTATCTTTAATATTTTTTCAGTTTTAAAATTTTGTTCCTTTTGCTTTATCATAATCTTTTATTATTTTCCATGTTTACACTATTCTAAAATTCTACTTTTCTGATATTCACTATGAAGCAGTGTGTGAAGCAGTGAATGATGCCATAAAAACTACTTCATGATTATTACTCATATTATTGAAAAAAACCACTCTTACCAAACCCAAAATCCTTTACAACTGCTATTTGGAAAAGGTGTTATGGACAGCAAATACCCTAAATACACATTGGGGTTAACATTCCCCCCCCCCCGGAAAATAAAACGATAATCTGCCTTCGCTATCTCCGAAAACACTGTCTTCGTTGATCACGTGACACCTGGAATATTGTTCTATTTTCCGGGGTAGACTAAACGTCAATAAACCAAGCGGCACGCGTGATGTTGAATGTTCATTTCATTCATTTCATTTTACTTGTTTTTCACATCATAATACAAGTATACAAACATTTAATATATATCAATTTATTTTAATTAAGTATAGTATAACTTGGTCCACAATGATGTGAAGGAAGTAAAACAAAAATCACTCCCTGGCTTGGCAAAGTGCTCTACTCACCCAAGGGGAAATCAAGAAACAAAAACTTAACACGATACTACACCACCCCCCCCCCTTTTGAGCCAACAACCCCCTCCCTCCCCAGAACACACCATAAACATTTCTGTATAATAAGACAAAAGTTTACGAGTCTGCTCTTACACAATAGTACATAAACAATATAACAGCATTAATGGTAGCAATGAAGAGTAAAGCAGGACTCATGAAGATAGAATATCAATAGGTACACACATATAGTTTCCCTAGGTTATACCTGAAAGATTTGAGGTTTACACTGTCAATAATAGACTTAGGTAGAGTGTTCTAAAGATTTATGGCACAATGCCCTAGGCTTGACTTAGAGTGAGATACGCTACTCACAGAGTGAAGAAAAAGTTGAGGATTACTCGTATTATAATTGTGAATATGGGCACTAATTTTAAAAAAGTGGGAAAAAGAGTGGGGTAACATATTGTGAATGGAGCGCTATGTAAACCAGATTATTCCTAAATTGATTATATCGTTTAGTTTGTAACATGTTAGCGATAAGTCCTACAGCAATAAACTAGGTTTGATTGAGTCTCTGCAAGGAAAAACCCAAGACAATTTTGGGAAAAGCTAGAAAAAAATGGTTGGGACAATTTGAATAATGTGGGCTGAGAAGATTTACACTTCAAATTTGCACACACATGCATGTTTCACCTAACTAAGTACTTACCCAGTAAAGGATGCACTTCCAATAACAATGTTTCCTTTTATTTTAGTGCAGTTTGTGAGTTTGTCATCATCAAAGGCCTCTGCATAAAGTATATCCCGAGTAGAGTGGTCACAAACTGTTGTAAAAGAACACCAAATATTTTTATCAAATGGTGCTGTGCATGGTTTATGCCATTGATTTTTAGCACTGTAATTCAAATTGAGGTGAGATTTTATATAGTGATGAAAAAGATTTAAATCAAACCTGTAGTAAAACAATCTGATGATTACAAACAATAATCCTACCTTTCTCTTCAACACATGGGCCATCACATACTTCACACCGTCCATTTTGCTCCATTTTGCCATCTGGACAGTGCTTCACACAACTGTCATCGTTTGTCACAACATTATCTGTAAATACAATGACAAAAGTTTAAACTAACCTCAAGGTAGTAAACTGTGAATTACTATCCAACAAAACATATCAACCAGAATGCAAAAATGCATTGAGGTTTTGATGATACATAAATGTTCCATTTCAAATAAAGGCATCATGTACCATATATTCACATTCAAAAGTTTCAGTATAATACCACATTTAAAAATAATTTCCTTATCCCAGATGACCTTTGAAATCCACCAAAAAATAGAAACCACCTTCTAACCAAAATGCATCTACATTTCAAATATGAAATCTATCAAAGTGTTAAAGTTTCTATCTTGAGACATGCTGTAAACAGGAGTTCAGACTTTGACCCCTGGTGACCCAAGATAACCTTTGACCTCCACCAAATACACCAGGGACCATCTTCTGACCATAAGACATCCATATACCATGTATAAAACTGTATCCAAGTTTCACATCTTGAGATATCATGTTGAAAAGATAATTAGGCTCTGATCACTGGTGACCCCAGATGACCTTTGACCCCATCAAAACCAATTGGGGACCATCTCCTGACCAAAAGGCATCCACATGCCACACGTGAAAATTCATTAAAGTTTCCTACCTTGAGATATTGCATTAAAAAGATTTTCAGACTTTCACCCCTAGTGACCCCAGATGACCTTTTACCTCCACCAAAACAATAGAGTTCTACCCCTCACCCAGGACCATCTATGTACCAAGTCTGAAAACTGTCAGAGTTTCCCTTTTTGACATAAAGTGTTTAAGAGCCAAGTGTCACAAACACACATACACACACCACACACACACATACATATATACATACACACGCCAGCAAGACTGCATAGGTTTCTCTTTCATCAAAACCGAAAATCAGGAGTCATGAAATCAATAGATATATGATAATACAAGGGTTACCTACCGCTAATGATAAATACATACATGGCAGTTCTCAACAACAAGGTCCATAAACATTCAAAATGACAAAATTTCAGGACTTTCTATGTTGTTCAAGGACCTTGACTCCAATTTCCAGGGCATTTAAAGTCAGTTACATCCCATATTTCTGTCTCTTTACAACAAAACAGTGTACTTGAACATTGAAAAATTCAGCCCACTTTGCACTGCAGTTTAAGCTGAGAAACCATTAGCTCAGTGGCCCTTTCCAGGACATTTTCGCTGGGTACTTCAAGAAGGTTGTAGCAGAAATGGCACGAGCTCCCTGAATAAGGTAGGCAGTGACTTGAATTCTTAATAAAGGCAGTACATTGCTAGAGGGATGAAAGAATAATTTGAAAAATTTTTTCCTTTTTAAAATGTTAAAAAATATGGAACTTTTGAAGCAGCAATGTTGGGGATTCCAACATTGGGTTTCTTGAAAGAAATTTAAAAAAAAATAGTTTCTTTTTCTTTTTTAGAAGCTGCCAGTCTTGCTAGCAGGAGGCTAATCAGGGTTACATCTTCTATCACAAGGATGAAGACCCCCCCCCCCCAGGATTGGTTTATTTACGAAATGGGATCCCCCCTTGGTGCTGTCTCTGGGTTGAAAAGATGTAACATACAAACCTGGGCATTTGTCAACACAGAGAAATCCATATGAATACTTAAAGTCTGGATTGTCCTCACTTTCAAAGGTGATAGGATTGTAAATTTTTCGAGGAGGACACTGATCCACACATTCATCACCATTTGAAAAACGTAAGCAAGCCTGAAATAGAAACAGTACAGGAATTTTATGATATAGCATATTAATGGCTGTAATGCAGTAAAAGCAACATTACTTGATCTGCAAGGAATATTCTGAGAAAACAGAAAAAAATGTTGACATTTGCTTGTCTTAAGTGCACAGGGTTCTAGCCAGGAAAAGAGCCACACCTGGTGGGAGTTCATCGACATTGTGTCATTATCACATAATGCTGGCCACATCTCAAGATCTAAATGACATCATCTGTGGTCAGTTACATGTTTTTTGGTTATTAACAATACCAGTACAATCATTCAATTGGATGTTATGTACCTAATACTGTGTAGCCTATGTTTAGAGTATGAGTGTGCTGAAAATCAAACTGGGTGAAATTTCAAACTGGGTGCTGACTCAAAAAAGTAAATTCAAACTGGGTGCAGCACCCAGTTTGAATGGCCTGGCTAGAACCCTGAAACATAAAAACAGAAAGCAGCACAATTTCAGGTGAATTGTTATGGATTGCTACAGATATTCACAAGAATTTTGGCTTGTAGCAAATGCAGTATCAACTATAAATTACACAGCCATTACATAATTTCTTGCCAAATAAATAGTGCACATAATTTACAGGGCTGAACCAGGATGGTGAGCTAATATATAGGCAATATGAGTGAACTTCTTGCATTAAAATATACTACATGCAATGTACTATATGCAGCAATCTAAGTTTCATGGAGTCCAAATTACTCCTGGCCCCTCTGTGAGTCTGTGAGCAAAGCAGGCTTGCATGTTGAATTATTCCACTACTTTGACGTGTTCAGTGATGGCAGACAATTCAAGGCAATGTCCAGCTTTGGCAAAATGAAAAATCTTGACATGCATTACACATAATGCTTTCAGGTTTATTGTTACAGCCAGAGTAAGGGCCAGGGAGCTATGTCCCCACCCAAGTCAAATTTTTTAAAAACAAATTGTAATGGAATAAAATATGAAATTCCATGATGTAAAATATTGCACCAGATTGCATTTACAGTACTTCAATAGCACACTGAACAAATCTCAACTCAAATCTCAACTCCATGTAACTTACCAATGAAAACAAACTTGAGCTTACGGCAACATCCACCAAAAACAAAGAGCTGATTAATGTAACAATGGCATGCACTCATAAGTCTACTATGTCCATTCAATATCTAAATCACAAATACAGTTTGTTCTATATTTTAGATCCAAAATGCATAAGGAGAAATACCTCAAATACCACAAAACAGTCACGATTCCCAATCTCTGGATGGGTTGTCCCCAGTTTCCACTTTGAGTGTATTTCCACTCTGATGTTTACCAGAAGCATAAATAACAGAGAGGGAAAACAACCCCATGCCTCATAACTGGGAAAAAAGCTGTTTGCCTAACTAGAAGAGAGAAGTCATACAACCCACACTGGTTACACTTACATGACAGGCACTTGACGAAGAATCAAAGCATCCTGCTGCACAGCTACCGTGACAGCAATCGGCTGGTGAAGGTCCGCGGCATCTGTAGTCACAGGTAGGGCTACAGTTAAGGAGAGTCACTATGGAGAAAATTTTGAAAGAAAAACAATAACAGTAAAGGTTGGTGTGCAAAATATGAATGATCAAATATTTCAAACATGAAGAACAAATCAAAAACTGAGTCAGTCATTTGAAATCATATTTTTCACAATTTTTATTTTTATTTTAAGGGGCATATGCAGCGACTTAAATATATAAATGCAACATGATCTCGTTATTTGGAGTATTATCTTGATACACTCTGGTACCTGTGATGTATTTATGAGACTTAATTTACAACGCCCACAGCCCATGTTCCTGGGGGGTCCAGGGGTAAAGCTTTGAGGTTTTGGCATATTCCTCGATAAAAAATTAAGTCTCCGCAAAGGTTTGTTTATTTTTTTTGTTAGGCAAACTCCTAACTGACCTCACTTGGGGGAGGGGGAAAGAAAGTGGGGGAAGGCCAAAATCTTGGGCGCAACATTTCCGCCCTTGCCCACCCCCCTCCCCATCACCACTACTGTACACCACTACTGTACTGCTAACATTTCTGAAGTGCTACTTAACCTAAAACTTGCATCAGGAAATACATTGGTGAGTATATTCAAGACAAGCTTTGAAGACTTGGCCTTTCCGGTTACAATAAGGGCTACTAACATTCAGTATTTTAACAGGTATTAATCAAGGCATACAAAAGTCAATTTTCTTCAAATTTATAAAGGGCACTTGTCAGATCTTGAGGAAATAAAATACTCACAGAAATTAATCTGGTAAATCTCCTTTGCATTTTCTAAAATGAATTGAGCAAGAAACCAAATGAAGTTTCCAGTACAGAAGTAGAATTTCTGCCTTGAGTTCATCAGAGGGAAGTGCAGACTTTTAAAATAATGTTAATGACAATGACTGACATACTTTCCTTCATGACAACTGTGCAGAATATGTCTTCCCCATGATGCATTGAGAAGAATCACACTGATTGCATTTCATGGTGTGACAATATGCACATATCAAATTGTCAGAAAGAAAGACACACCAAGCCTACACGATGATATTTGAAAGTATATTATGTAGATTAAGAGAATTTGGAGAGAAACTTAGGTGAAAACCTTACCCAATTCCATAATTAGAGAGAATTGTTTCTTGGTCAAAGGTCCTTCAAATATTTCAAAGCTTTCAAGTTTCAACCAGAAGGTCAATCAGTGCCACATTTTGAATACAGAAATGTGAAAATGTTACAAGCCTGGAATGTCAAGATGATTTTTGTTTTATTTCTTTTGAAAAGAATGTCTTACTTTTATTTTTTCTGATCGCTTTAACTTTTTGCAACTATATTTGATCTGACATCCAAAATGGGAAAAAATCTGTAGTTGATCTACATACATAATTTGGTTAGTTATTGACTGCACTAGCAGCTCTAATGAAAAGGTTATCTTACAAATACATATGAGATATTTCTTAGCAATGTAACAAATGCATGACTTTCTGTTCCTCCAAGGTTGGTAAGGAAACACTCATGGGTGATGAATTTATTTCAGGATGCCTCCAACAAGGTAAATTGTTGGTGTACAGGTAAATGAAATGTCAAAGATGTATGAATGTATTTCACAAACAGATATAATATAGAGAGGCAGTGCCACAGTTTACTTTTAGAAAACTTTCTCATTATTTACAGGTCATTGCAGGCAGTAAAAGTTGGTAGTCATTTGTCATTCCAGTGGTTCATAATTCTAAGGGGTTTTTTATTTAAAATTGTGTAGAGGCACTTGTAAAATTGTGTCACCATCTTAACAAGTTATTATTCCAAATTATACAACACCTCCTTCAATTTCTCCACATCTGATTGGAGGACTGGTGATCACAATCCTGTCATTGGTCACCACCATGATGCATTCATGTATAGTGCAATAGTAGTCCCCATAGAACAATAATAAGAGGGACAAGAGTGCAATTGTAGGCTAAGCAGTATGTAGGCCTTTGTACATAGTTCATACATCCACACTGATCTACATCCCTGTTAATTGATACTTTCATTGGGAAACATGCATTGCACATAAACTGTACATACACGTAGGTTCCAGGTGGCAGAAGTACGAAACAAATCCAGTTACAGCACCATAAAGCAGCCCCCTACCTAAAGTTGTACAAATTTTCTGTTCCTAAACAAGGATGAACTGGCCCAACTTTGGGACTCTGAAAACAAGGTAAGTGTGTTATAAATACAAAACAAATAATGAATGTTTCCATCTATGCAACAGTGTTGCATTATTTCATTCCTTAATTGAAACCTCAAACCTTCTATCCAACTTGGCTTCACCTTGAATAGAAGCTCAATCTTTCTAACTAATGAAATAATTCAATACTATCCCCCTCATAAACATTCATTATTTGCATACTAGAAAATGGGTCATTATTTTGAATAGACAGAAAAGGGTTGTTATTACAAACTGAAGGTATAAGTGAAAAGATTGACAGGTCATTATTATGGATAAATAATAAAGGTCACCAAAACAAATATGATGTACCAAGGGGTTTTTTGAAATTTAGAAAAGGACCCTTATCCTTGACTCAAAATAACAACCTTTTCCCCAATTAAAAAAAACACCAATATTTCTTATTCAGAATAAGTAGCTCCAGAACAAGAACCCTTCAGATTAATGAACCTTTGGAATAATGATGTAAAGACTATTTATTCCACCCTTTGGAGTAACAACCCTTTGGTATAATGATCAGATCCTGTATAAGCTACTTAGATGAGATAAACCCTCAAGTCTTGAAATCAGTTAAGAAACAACAGAGAGTGATTCAGACACCAGAGTGGAGTACAAAATGGTAGGGGGTGACTAACTAAGGGCTCCACAGTTGGTTAATTAACCAATGGTTTTCACCCTTTCATATATACTCACATGTCTGACACATATCAGGTCCTGAACCCCAGCAGCCTCCGTCACAACTCTCGTGGCAAATATAATCTAAAAAGAAGAGCAAGAGCCCAATGGGCACTGTGGTTCCTTGCTGGATATTATAAGAACTAGAGTACAGCCAGTCTTCGAAATAGAGCAAAGCGAAAGCTCATACTCAATGTTTGTAACATCTTCACAAAGGGTATTTTAGTACTTATATTACATGATATCAATGATTCAATTTTTGTGGCCTTACATTCAACTTGTTCAATGCTTGGTGATCCTTCAAAAACATTCAGTCCTCATTTCCAAATGTATTTATGCTTGTAATCAAACTTGATATTATCACCAATAAACAATACACAATGTGGTTAGAGAGAGAAAAACACCCCTTGTACTACTCTCATAAGTTATTTTTACCTGCTCTCAAATAAAACTTGCTATTACTCTAAAACAATCTAACCCTAAAACAATCTACCATTTGTCCTGTTTTCTATCTCTACACAGAAAACAGGGTTTATTCAGCAGTTAAGCAGAAAGCAAGTGATTAATGGGGTGTGATAAATAGAATGAAGATTAGGTTACCCCACAGAGCACACCAGCATTAAAGAGACATACTGTATAATCCATGCATTGCTTCCACTGGCAGAGAGACCAGTTTAATGCAGTGTGACCTGTGCTCATTGATATCTACAAATTTCAGTTATTAGTCAGTCGGGCGTGCCTGTTTTTTCTGCTGTTTCGTGCAACACAAAAGGGGATTACTGGGGAACAACCCAGAAAGGAAGATTATAGTTTTCTCATCACGAAATGACTTTTCCCCACGTTCAAAAAGTGCGCAGCAACGAAAAAAGAGGCAAAAACAATGCCAAAGTTTCATCTTAACTCTACTACGATCGTTTGGTCACCAGCCAATCACGTATCAGGAGAGGAGGAAACTGACCAATGACAAGGCAGTAGCATCCTAGTTGCACAGAAGAAGCAGACGACAAAATGGCAGCCCCCATGCCAAACGCTTAACCCGGTGAAAATCCGGAGTTTTGTGCCATGCACATTGTTTCCAGTGCAACAACCAACTTTAAAACACTCACAAAAGCATCTTAGGAAACGTTTGTTAGTTATGGGGCACAATGGAAACACTTCAACTGCCCTGAAGCCGAAATTGTAGACAGTACGGCTACGAGTCTTGGTTTAGACTTCGACAACATCGAAGAACGCCTCCAGTTGTTTTCACACGTACCCGTTGCACGAAACATCGGGTACCACCGAGATTGTTATTGGCGGTTTTGTGACAAAGGTAAAATTGAGCGGAAAAAACGTTCATCACAGATTCAGACTAGCGAAGATACGTATATCTATTCCTCTATAAAATTTTTAATTTGTAAACTAATCGGCTAGCCGGATGAAAATAAACATGCTAGCCTAGCCATAGAGTGTGCAATCAATGCATTGTGTGGCGACCGTAGTAGTCCCACAATGGTGCAGCAATACTTGAAGTCAGTGCTCTACGCTGCCTCACAGGGTGGCCCACCTTGCCCCTATTCTCAGAATTTAAAATTCTTCATGTGGTTCCTGGGGTTGTCTAAATTATCAAAAGTGCACTGTGTGAATAATGGATTGGGTGACTGCTAACTTGAACTGAACCAACACACAGAGTTACATGCCGTCATTAAAGAATTGAAGTCAGGCATGTTTGCTGTGCATGGGCTTCAAAACATAGGAGTGCAGCATTTTACATGTGAACGTGTGTCCTTAAATTCAGTCTCCTCCCTCTTTTCAATGAAGCTAGGGGTCTTATCTATGTAGTATTAGCTCTCACTCAGTGCCTATACTAATATGATACTGCTCCATTATACTACGTTCTGAATACTGCACAGAGCAAGTGACAATGGAGGTTAGTGGGTAGGGACTGAGTGAGGACTAGTGTAGTATATGCTACATTGTGTATTTTACTAAATTCCAGTCGTGTGGTGGTGATGTAAGTTGATATACTGACTAACCAGGGAGTTGTCAGGGTTAAGTGACAATTCAGTGTTCTCCACAGGTTGAAATTTTGTCCGGGTGCTCCAAAGGTTGAAGGTAAACAGTGATCACTGTCTTGACAAGAAGTCTAAAGAGAGGGAGCACCTCTCTTTGGAAAATGTTGGTTAAAATCAGTGATGCTTGTAATTATACTTTTCTCTGATGACTCGGAACATTTGTGATATTCATTGCGCAATGTCCACATTGAGATTGCTGTTTTCTCTGTTTCCAGATTTCAAATAGATAATTTTTGTCTGGGTGGCTGAACTTTTTGTCCGGGTGGCACATTTTTTGTCCGTGGGCTAAAAAACCTCTGCAGATTTTGTCTGGGTGGGTCACCCTAACAAAACAGCTAGTAGAGAACACTGTCATAATGCCTTTTTAATATCCCTTTCCTGTTGTAGCTGCTGAATTGTAATGGGGGTGGAAATATACTAACGCCTATCTTGTGCATTTGGCAGGAGCCTAAACAGCAACTCTCTTGTCAGAGTGTGTGACTGCGGGCAGAAATCTTGAACATAAAAGACTTATGGGATGTATCCACATCCCTTGGTACCTGTAAGAACATTCTTTCCGTTACTTTCCACCATATAGGTGTACTAGGCCACTTTTATTTGGAGGGGGTAGAGCCCTTTTAAGCTTTTACCCAAAATTTTAATCACCCATGCCAGAAAAATACAACTGTTTTGTCTGAAAATAGTAATTTCCCAGCAGGAACAGGGCTGCAGCCCCCAGCCCCCCTCCACCCTATACACCTATGTTTTCAACAGTGCTAGTATTCCATTCTACTTTGACCCACTAACCTGAAACTAAGACATCTCGTTTGAATATGAATTTTAGTAGTTTTGAGCTTCCCTTCAAAACTGCAGGAATTACAGTACGTAAGTATTGTGCATTTGAGTTGGGGGAGGGGGAAAGATGTTAAAACAAAGGTTGGTCAACTGTGGTTTCTATTAAAGTTCTTTTTGTTTTAGTAAGAGACTATACCATTTTCCTAGCAACAAGCCATGGTTTGTGGGAAGGGCGGGGCTCATGCTCATATATACTTATTGTACAGACAGGTAGACCCCATAATTGCCATTATTGCCTCATGATAAAAAAGCACTGTTTTCTTTGATTGATAGTTGAAAGAAAGCGAGAAGTATTTGTTGAGTCACTTTCCGTGCTTATAACCTTTAAATCTAAACCTTCCTTCTAGAAGAAAAAAGTGTTTTAACAGAATGTAACCCAACCCTTTCATGTAAAAATCTTTGGTGAATTACAAAATGAAAAGTTCCCTGTGTAACTGTAAACCCATCAGAGCATAAAAATATTGCAATTTTCCTCTGCAAAGTTGTCATTCTGTAAAATTAGCACCGCCTTGCATGAGAACCCCTGATTCTGTGTCAGTTTGCAAATTCGGGGAGGGGTTCTGGGCCCTAACCCCCTTGAGCCCTTTACAGTAACACCCCTCACCAGTAGCAAAAATAATAAGTTTACCCATATTAGTGAACATATTTTAATGAAATTATCATATTTTCACCCCAATTACTTGAGGTGTCTAGTCGTATGTTATATACAAATGTTGGGAGGGGGCTTCTCACAGGACCCCTCTCCAAGACACCTTAGGTTTTGCATGTCCCGAGGAAACCAACTTAAAATCTACTAAAAAGAAAATAAATGTGCAAATGCCAGAACAAAGACTTGACAAAATATTGCACAGTTTTCACATAAGATTCTTTTGTTACACACAAATTTTGCAAAAGAGAGGGGGTCTGACCCCAGGAGACCATTGACTAACATGCATAGTTCTACTGAATTCGTTTAAACCCTTCTGTAGTGGTTCCACGGACCTGCCAGGTAAAGGTCAGAATGAAAACATAGTTTACACTGGAGCTGTTGTGTACATTATTCTGTGTATTGCTTTAATTTGGATAGCGCCCTCTATTTATGTTTATGCCTTTTCCCTGACCCTGGGAGTGGTCAGTGTTTGCAGAAATAGGTCATGTGTGAGTGAGAAAAGATTGCGAGGTACTCTGGACCAAAATCTGCTTGTTTGTAGCTTGAATGTGTTCGTAACATATATTTTTCCTTCAGTACAGTAGTCTATGGGACTATGGCGGCCATTTTGTCCATAAAGTCAACAGTGTGCAACTTTTAAACGTGGGGAAAATCAAAACATGAAAATTTATGTTGTAAAGTACAACTGGGCGGATTTTGAGGTAATCCCCGTTTGTGTTGCACGGAATCCCATTTTTAAAGCCTTTTTTGAGGTATGCCCTACTGACTTGCCCTCTTACAACTTTGAATGATCCAAAATCTGTGTACAACCCAAAGAAATCATTACTGAACAAATGTAAAGGCCAAATTTCTAAGGTGTTTGGGTGTGTAAGCATGCAAAACCAGATGAGATAAAAAATGTATTGAACCAGCTATCTTTATCTATAGCTTACAACATTTTCTAAATAACATTTCCAATGGTTGACCTCCAGTGACCTTGATGACCTTTGACCTTCACCAAACACAGATTGATTTGAAATCTGTCCTTCTTACCTTAAAATACTGTGTTAAAACGTTTTTCAGTGTTTGATCCCTGGTGACCCCAGATGACCCCTTGACCTTCACCAAACATGTCAGATTTCATAACACACCCACACACCGAGTATGACATCTATCCAAGTTTCCTACCTTGAAATATCATGTTGAGAAGGTTTTTAGTTTTTGACCTCTGGTGACCCCAAATGACCTTTGACCTCCACCAAAAACGATAGGGCACACCTTCAAACTATAGCACTTCTATATACCAAGTTTCAATTTAATCCAACTTTCCCTTGTAGAGTTACAGCGTACCCAAGCTAGCGTCACAGACACACACACACACACACACACACACGCCAACCTGACTACATAGGTTCCTTTTGCTAACACAAGGAACCAAAAAGGAGAGAAAATATACTTCAATAAACATTGAAACTATATGAAGTAACATGTTTTCACTGACCCCAATTATACTAGATACAGAGTTACAAACGAGGGTATTGTTAATATATTACTATGAAAATTGTCATGGTAAAATCCTTCCTGCTGATAGAGAAGAATAGACAAAATCCATGCACTTAAAAAACCTGAAAGAGGAGGATCCCATCCAAATATTTTGTGGGCCTGGTAGATAGGTGAAAACGTGGATGGAAAGAAGGAATTCATAAGATGATCTCAAGTGGTTCTCTAGGCTTCATTTTCAGAAAGATTTATGGTTGTCCTTTGGGCAACCATTGTTGTCTGAAACATTTTTATACAATTACAAAACTTTATTGGGTTCATGTGTTATTGGTCTTTAAGAATAAAAAGATGTGATGTTTGAGAGAGAGAAACACCTACGGTCTGAAATATTGTGCGATGCAAAAATTTGAAAGAGTTGCTTAGTTAGCAGCAAACTTCTTCAATCCCAGAGAAAAATTGGTTTTCTGTGGGACAACCAACCTTTAACTTTAATTTGTCCATATGGGATTTTAGTTGCCCCGGAAAATGGTACAACCATGAAAACTGATATCATAAATTAGATAACAAAAGGTTCTTTGCTTGAAGGTATGCAAATAAGAGAGAACACAAATCTGCATCACATAGGCTTATTGAATCTAAAACACACCAGTTTAAGGCATTAGCTGCAGGATAATATCAGTTATTAAAGGTAGTCAATTCTCACCCCAGACTACAATTTCTGTAGTTGTCCACAGAAATTCTCAATTGGCACAGTTCCAACCTTTTTCATCTATGCCAATGAGCATCCACATTATAATACAGTAATGTTCATGAAGATGCACTGATTGACACTTTATTTTTCAGCCTGCCAAGGGGTAGCCTTCTGGTCAGCTCCAGTCAGAGTAACATTACTGATGTATGGGAGCCCACAGCATCCCACAGCATTCCTGTGAGTTCCATCATAACACTCTCGTGATAATAGGGGTGGAGGTTTGAACAGGAAGTCTGGGGGGGCTTTGGCTGTGGAGTTTCAACAATTACAGAGCAATGGGAACTTTTTCACCAACATAAAGTTATAACATCACTCCCATTACTTCTTTCAAGTTCAATTTTTTGTTTACTGTCAGATGTTGGTATAGCTTGACTGCTGAACATAGAAACTACAGTAAATTGAAATTTCAGCTAACTAAAATGCTTTGACTCTCCTAGATGAAAATACAGTAATTCTGGGTCACTTTTACCTGCTATGGTCTAGTTAGATCAGGCCTTAGGGCATGCTCTTGCATTTGTTGAACAAACCCTGATAATGTAGATATGTCTCTAAAACTGCCATAATCATTATTAAATACAGCGGTGACATTTCCAAAGAGAATTGATGGCTTGACACTGGTGGTCATACCTTTTACACAATTTATGCTTAATTAACTACTAAATGTAGCTCCATAAATGTCACCACAATTATTGAAAACCAGTACAAACTGAGATGACCTTTACCAAAGAGAGATAAGCAGCAAGCTATTGTGTTACTAATATACTGAAGAGTGAGTGACCATCTAATCTTCTGGAACATACATATTGTCATGTCACATTCTGACAATTCCGTATATTTTATGTACAATAACATTCTGAATTTCTTTGACCAACTTATGGACATTCCATAAACCTGGGAAAAATTATTTAAAGTACCCATTTTTAGAGTCACAAGGTATTTACAAAAGGCACGACTATTCCATTTCCAACTGATACCTACAAAATAAAGCTCCACGACATTATTAGGCTAAGCAATGGTTTCCCATTGTTTTTTCCCAAAGGAGGGCAATGTTTTTGCTCTGTGACATCATATGCGTAAGGTCTACTGCTAGAGACATCAAGCTTTCTTAACCAGACATTAAATGAACACATTACTTACTCCACATTTTGCTACTGAGAAGGTAAAATTGTGACCTTCTTTCTTGTATTATATCTATTGTGGTCATAATTTGATGCTGTTACCTGAACTGGGCTAGTCTTAAGAAAATGGATGGGACCCCATGGGACTAAAGAAAATCTGCTTTGCTCAGGACCTCCTGGTCAAAATCAAATTTTGCTCTCCCCCACCCTTTGTCTCAACTACTCTGTGAGTAGATCTAAAGGCAAGAAAAGTGGTAACTTTGGGAGGAGTTAACTGCCTTATTATACTTACTGTTAAGCCCCACTTTAGTCCTTTGCTACAGGGTTCTTACACTTTCGTCCACCTATAATGAATTTTCATGACCTTTAAACTACATATTTCAGGTTTTTCCAGGACCTGGCCAGTCTAACATAACATGCTAATTTCTAGATGCTGAATTATAGTCAATGACTCAATTGAAATGTTTCTCAGATATTTTTGGAATCTCCATCACTCTTAAGTAAGGTGACAGTTTCTACGACTTCCAAGGACTGGAGAATAAAATTCCATCACATTCCTCTGGTGTTGAGTTTTAAATTTTCCAGGTGTGCTATAGATCCCACTCCTCAGCAAATTAAGGAGTGCAGTAGGCATTATGTTTCATTTAACTAAAGGTCCAATTTTCTCACCCCAAACAGTACCAATTCTCCTAACCTTCTTAATTAAGCCCCTCCCACAATTGTCTGAAATTCACCCTCATCCAGACACAATCTCATTTTATTGCTTCAGGGTGAATATAGAAAGCTCAATGTGTATAATCAAAACACTATTAGAACAGTTCGTGCTGTGTAATAAAAGTTTTGATACTCTGCATTGTTTGAATTAGCAGTCAATCAAAAAGCTGAACCAATTGAGAGTTTCTGTTACCCTATACTAGAAGTGTAGTTTTGGGTGAGAGGATTGTCCCTTTAAATAAATAGATTTATATGAACTCCAATCTTCATCTAGGTGTGCAAAAAATCAAATTCCTCACAGTGATTTGAGAAGAGTGATGGACTGCTTTCCTTGCCATCCATGACCTGGAAGAACCCAGCCTTATAAATTTAAAAGCTTCTACTGCAGTATATATAATATATGAAATAGGGGTGCATTAATGTAAAATCAGCCCTCCTAACCTTTTGCATAAGGGGTAATTTTTTACCATAAAATAATTCCACATGATCCGGAGAAAATAAATGAATTAAAATGAAGGTCTTATTCCGTACAGAAAAAAAGAAAATGTTGGCATCATTCAAGGCAGATTTGACTTACTCTTGTGGCTGCAGTTAACGTGATTTTCTGTGTAACTGAACTGTGGCGTCAAGCCATCCCGTCTAAAATCATCCCAATTAATAGTATTAGGATAACAGAGCCAGTCATTTTCCCGAAACAAGACATCACCGCTAAAGATTTCTGGAATTATAAAATGAAAACAAGATTGAAAAACTCAATTTGCATGCAATACAATTTGAAGATTCTGCTGCTGAAAAAAGAATGTTCCTATTTGAGTTAACATGGTGAATCATGGCTTTACTGCTCCACTGCTGTTTATAAACTTGCTCCCCAGCCATGTCCAGATTTTGGTGAGCACAGAAGTCTGCCCAAAATTATTTTTCCAAACACTGCATATGCACAGGTACCCTAGTCACTGATAACACTACAGGTTCAGTTTTACTTAATCTTCCAATTGTGTGATCACACAGCACTTTATTCCTGCCTACTTGATCTTGATCTAACCCTCGTAGAGCAAAATCGTAGATCTTGATCCACAGGAAGTGCTGGTGATCTGTTGTTTTTTTTTTTTTAATTTTTTTTCATTGGAGTTTCATCTTCCACAGTACTTCAGTAGATTAAGATTCACCCACCATGTTCAATCAAATGCAAACACAGCCAAACCATGGATTAATATTTTCCTGCAACTATCTTTAAAACCTCTGGACAGCAAACATGTACTCAAACCAGAAGGAGGACAGTAGCGAAAGGAATTTCTGATTGCTGGGAGAGGGAGGATATTTTGTTCGGAAAGGTATGTACACCAAAGGGCCATTTTTCTGAACAGAACATAGGGCTTGTTTTTCTGAAGGGTATTTGTTCCAAATTCAACATTTGGACCATTACTACAAAGGTTCATTTTTCAAAAGGTTGTTGTTCCCAATTGAAGATAAGGAGTGGTTATTCTGGAGGGTTCCTATGCCAAGTAGAACATAAGGGTTACTAATTGCCACCAGAAGATAAGGGTGGTTATTCTGAAAAGAGGACAGGGACTGTTATTCCTAAACTAGGCAAGCTTTGTTTCTGCACTGGTGAGGTGCCAACAAGGATTTCCTTAATTCACTCCGCCCAAATTGTTTGACACAATTTCTTTGTTTGGAACTGCCACTAAAATGCCCTTATTGCCATGTTTCTTTTGAAAGCCACATGGTGAAAAAAATCACTCCAGTATCTCATTTTCAAGTTTTTCTTTACACCTACTCACCCCCCCCCCCCCCCAGTCAAAATGCACTGTGCCTCCAGTCTGACCCTTATACACTTCATCTGAATCAACACACTCCCATACCATCCTGTGAGAGGCCATCTTCATGCAATGTTTAGTACAGAGCTGTAGTAAACATATGATCTGTCAGATCTTACAGCATATTTGCTCAAAAGGATGATTTTATAAGTGAGCAAATGTGTAGCATGTATAAATGATATCACTGCTGGAATTACAGGTGCACTGAAATTTCTTCTCACTTTTGAGCATTTACCTTTTCAAGTAAGTCCAACTTATATTAGCAGGTTAGAAATCTCAATTGGCAGTAGCTCCCTGCTCCTGCATGCATGCTAGGGCCCTGGTGAGTCTCTGTAATCTGACTTGGAAAGTGAAGGTCTGTGCCCCCCCCCCCCCCCCAACATGCATGACTATATGTTACTGGATGATAAGGGTGGAATTCCAGTTGTAAATAAACATGCATGGTGGGGTTGGGCATGTTCCCTTAAATTATTCCAAAAAGAAACCTTAAACCTGATTTTCCAACTTCAAGGGACATGAAGTGATAACTTGGACAATAATATTTGTGTGTATCTTTTCAAGGTAGACCTTTTATTAATAGGTTGGGAATCTCAACATAAGTATCCATACCTGGTAGGGTTTGGGCATATGTCATTAAATTATTCCAAAAAAAAAACCTGTAAACCTGATTTTCTGGCTTCAAGGGTATGATAGCTTGAAGTGATAATTTGGACAAATAATACTTGTGTATGTTTTTAAGAAGGTCTAACTTTTACTAAAATGTTGGATATCTCAATTGGCAGTAATAGCTCCCTGCCCCTGCATGCATACAAAGGCCCTGGTGAGTCTCTTGAACCTGACTTGGAAGTAGGAGGTCTGTGCTCCCTTAAACATGTTATTGACCGCAGGTTATTGGATTTTTTTATTTTCAGCTTCAAGGGGCATTAAGTGATATTAATTTGAACAATAAAATTTGTATGCATATTTTCAAGAAGGTATAACTTCTATTAACAGGTTGGAAATCTCAATTGACAGTAGCTACCTACCCCTGCATGCATACTAGGGCCCTGATGAGTCTCTAATTGGATCCGACTAGGAAGGTGGAGGTCTGTAGGTTTAATACTGAATCAAATGGCAGGATTCCAGTAGTAATACTATTGAATAATTCAGAAATGTCATCCTCTTTTCAGAATAATGACCCTTTGGAATAAAGACCCTTAGTTTCTCTTTGGAATAGCAAAACCTTTGTAATGATCAACAACCCAAATCCTCAGTTTCAAAATAACAATCCTTTTGAATAACAAACCTATGGAATAATGGTCCTTGTGTGAGATTTGGATTAAAGACCCTCCAGACTAACAGCTCTTATGTTCTGATCAGAGTAATGACCCTTTGGAATAACGATCCTTATCTCTTCATTTTTGGAATAATGACCCTTTGGCATAAAAATCCCTCTGAATAGGGATCCACATGTTCAATTTGTAACAAGGTCCATTCCGAATAACCTTTTGGAATAATGATCAGACTTCTTAATATTGAAGTTCTAAAATATTAGTATGAAAGATATTTTGAAGAGCAATGAGACGAAAAATATCCAAACCCTACCCCCGGCCTATGAATCTATTAGCTCTATCTACCTCACATATACACATATATATTTACTCTCCATGGGCCAGTTGGTCATTAGGCCTCATTCAGAAGGCCCTCTGCAACAGCACCACTTAACTGGTACAGCCAGGACCAGAGAGTACAGTGACAGTCTCGGTAAGCAGGAGTGTAACACATTTGTGGAATTTAGGTATTGCTTCTAAATATGTCTGTTCTTGTCATTTAAATTCTGGAACTTCCTTAAACAGTATTTACATCAACAATATTTCTTACCCTAAACTTTGTAACTTTTATTCCCCACTGCAACATTCATTTGCCCAGGTGAATTTTATCTATTATAACACGGAAGCAAAATCAAAATCCCAATCAAACAACGCATGGGTGCATGGTACAATACATCAATAGACCTAAGTTCAGTGTTTGGAGTGTACCCAGCTTTTCTTAGTAAAACTGAACATTTCGGATGCTGTAACATCCCCACAACTTCCAACCATGCACCCACTCACAGTTTATACCCCTTCACCCCAACATGATCAAGGAAGGACACATCTTGAGTTTGACCTGCTTTCTACATCTAGCTTGTTTCTAGAACAGGAACTGAATATGTGCAAAACATACAGTGATTTTAGAATTTTAGTTTGCAACTACTATATGTGCAATGATGATTGTCGATTGTTTCACACTGTTGCATTTGGCCATCCATTTTAGGAGTCCCAAATAAGGCAAAATTCATAAATTATGACTGAGTCCAAGAAGAACTGTATAATATTGAAATGCTGGACATTTCCAGCTGTTTCTGCTTTCAAGAGCAAGAAGGGGTTGCCCCAAACTTCTTTTGGAACAACAATTTCCGAGTTCAATTTCAATTTCCGAATTTTCTACTGTACTTATTTCCCTTAAAAATTATCTTTCATAATAATGATTCATTCACAGAAGTACCACTTATTATGGGTGTCTATAAAACAAAGACCGAAGACCTATAAAACGAAGACCCAACTAGCTATAAAACGAAGACCTATAAAACGAAGACCCAACTAGCTATAAAACAAAGACCTATAAAACGAAGACCCAACTAGCTATAAAACGAAGACCTATAAAACGAAGACCCAACTAGCTATAAAACGAAGACCTATAAAACGAAGACCCAACCAGCTATAAAACGAAGACCTATAAAATGAAGACCCAACCAGCTATAAAACGAAGACCTATAAAACGAAGACCCAACTAGCTATAAAACGAAGACCCAACCAGCTATAAAACGAAGACCCGGAAGTATTTTTTCTTACGTAAACTTTGTTCCCTGAACTATCCAGAGGCTATCCAAAAATGTTAACATCGGTTGAAGTTACAGGATTTGAAAATTATTGCCGTATTGCCGTACTTGCGCCGTATTCGAGCTGGATGTGTTTAAGACCAAACCAGGTACGTAGCCACGGGGGGGGGGGGGGCTTTACGGATAATGCTGCACCAAAAATATTACTGCCCCGCCAGTTGAAAATTGACATTGTACACAGGATGTTAAGAGAAAATTTTGTGCCCCTGCAATCACAGTTCTTGCCCCTCGATTCACACACTCCCCCCCCCCCCTTCAAATGGTAAAACTCGTCACGAGCCAGAACAAAGCCGAACTTGTGCCGAACCGTGTCTGAAACCGTGTTTATACTTTCGTCTTTGTATAGCTGACACGATATAACACATCATAGGCGTAGGAACCTTTTCCAGACTGGGGATGCTGTACCTCGTTTCGGATCGCCGGCCTGGGGGAGGGGTCTAAGGGGAGGGGGCGTACCCCTCTCATTTGGCATTTTTGGGGGGTATTTTAGAGACTTCAGATCCAATTTGGTGCAATATTTTGGACACGTTTTAAGGAAAATCACTGCAAATTTTTGACATTTTTTGAAGAGGAGACAAAAACGGGTTTTCGGGTGTTGGATCTTGGGGAGCGGAAGCATACTTCATCCCCCACATTTTTTACTGGGGGTTTAACACCCCAGCCCCCGCTTCCAACGCCTATGTAACTGATTCGTGTTGGTGAGCCGTTAAATCAGATATTCTTATATCTTACCGTACACCTTTGCAAATTATTTGCAATGATGAATTTGAACGCATACACGAAAAGAGAGGCGCCATGATTGAAGAAACGTCCGTACAGATCAGTGGCATATGGCCAGGATTTTTGAGCAGGGGAGGGGGTATCGATGGTCAAAAAACTTTCCTGGGAGGGGGCACAATTACTGAATTTCTCTATAGGATTAATTCATATGACCAATACATATGATAATATAAAAACTTGGCATTTGACAGTAACCTAGCGCTGAAACCTTGCAATAAACCTTTTCCGTCAGGAAGCCGCAATTTAATACTGATTACTAGCTTTTTCTACTGACGGACTATCGTACGTACGGACCAGAGTGCATTCTAAAATAGGGCAAAACTATAGTCGTAGGAAGCTGTTCGTTGTGGGGGGGGGTGGACGTTGTTCTAGTGTGTGACGCCCTGGGGGTTTAAGTGGTGGGGATGTCCCAACTCTCTTTTGTAAAAATCTTGAGGAAAATGAAGGTGTATGCAATTTGATGCAAAAAATAGTACGAAATATTATTGGAAAGTTTAA
Source organism: Holothuria scabra (assembly GCA_037179385.1). Classification (NCBI taxonomy): domain Eukaryota; kingdom Metazoa; phylum Echinodermata; class Holothuroidea; order Aspidochirotida; family Holothuriidae; genus Holothuria; species Holothuria scabra. Next base: position 8,862,064 of record CM074201.1, read on the forward strand.
AAATGCGACACGCCGAAGTTTTTATTCTTGGATGGGGGCAGAAGCATACTTTCGCCAGTCCACAGTTTGGCCGGGTCGGGGCCGAAGCTCCCCCCTGGCCCCAGGGGCTTTAGTAAATAAAGAAATTATAAAATGTGTGTTCAATACAGTTTATTATTACACAACGGGTAACTCCTCCACCATCCCCCTTCTGAGCTAGAGCAATTTATTGATCAATCTTATATTCTTATTCATGAATGTATTCTGCCCTACCAAAAGTATCATTGGTGAACAAAAAAGTTTGGCTACATCTTACATCTATGTGATGCTTCCTTTGTTAGCCAACATTTTTCGCTAGCCAAAGAAATAAACTGCTTTGTTGGTGAAGACAAAAAGTAAGGAGCACCAGGAGATGAAAAAAACAGAGTTGTGCACACTTATAAGGCTCATCTATTCAATTGGCAGACGAGAACTTAAAAACTCAAAAAACAAACAAAACAGTGAAATGATTTTTTCTGCCCTTTTAACGGACTGCATATGAAAAGTTCCAAAATTGAATTCATGAAGCTTAAAGTCAGGAAAGAAGATAAAAATATGTAAATAAACACACAAACGGTGCAAATGATGAAAAACGACATTTATGAACAGAATGAAAATGTAATTGGGCAACAAAGTAATGCTTGTATGCGCTATTCGGAAAGGAAGTATATGCTTTACTATTAGACAAGCAAAAAACAACCGGTTGATAATGCTGCATGAGTGAATGTATCGACTGTGTTATGATCTGACACGTGGTCAAATTGGCGCGACCATGAAGACAGCTACGCAATCGGTGCGTAAACGTCGGTTTAGGGGGTAACTAATTAGGTATCGACAAAGGGACGGTGTGCTTCGTGTGACCCGTTCCCATTGGCGTACCCTCAGATGTTCGAGAATGGGGGCTGAACTTTGTTTTAGAGAAGCGTCATGGCAGGCCGGTAGCCATGCGGGGGAACGGGGCCGTGACCCCACCCGTGCGGGTCGCTGTGCCCATGTGGCGGAAGCTCCATATAGTCAGAGGGGTGCAATCGCCCCCGTGACGGATTCAAATTGCCTGTCAGCGCCCTTTTTACTCTTTTAACCGTATTGAGACATATGGATCTACCAACATAAATGCGTCCCTTCATCCTATTTCTCGTCCCCTCTGACCAAATATTTTTGCCCTACAAACTTTGAAGCGCCCCTTTCAGGCAAGTCTTGCTCCCTCTGACTGAATTCCCTTCCTCCGCCACTGGCTGTACCCCCCACCACCCACCCATGCGAAAAATCAATAAAAAAAAATAAAAAAAAATCACATCATGTAAACTGTAAACCCAGCAATAATGCATATATTTTGTCTCTTTCGGAACGCGCGCTTTAGTTCCTTTTCAGTAAACTGTAAAACACCCATTTAAGATTTATTGGAGTAGGGCTATAACGGTGAAAGCTATTGTTCTTCTGTGTGTGACTAATTCTTAAGAAACACAATACTGAATCGATAAGAAGTAATTCTGTTCTCTCTTGTTACTGTTTGGAAGATTCTTTTCTTTTCTTTCACGCTCAACACCAAAATAAAGAAAAAAAAACTGTTCCTAAGCGTTTCAATGCTGAGTCCATGCAGGGTAGTGGGAATGATTTAACCCCTCGACCAGTTACCCAGTGTCACTGTTTTGCTCTTAATGACAGAGACTCATCACTCAAGTGCATTTTGGTTGATAGAAAGCCAAATTCTCATTTGCTGAATGATCTTCAATTGACATCACAATCAAAAGGTGCAGAGTAGTTCAAAACTATACATACACAGAAATTGTTTTGGTTACATATTAAGGCATTGTTTGCCCCTGCTAGACATGTCAGAGTCAGGCCCGTAGCCGGGGGGGGGGGGGAGGATCGGAGCGTTCGAACGACCAACCCCAACTTCAGGGAGGTCCATTTTCCAGCACTGTGTTTGGAGGGTCAGCAATGAAATATTTTTATCCTGACATATTGAAGACGAATTTCCGTTCACTTCTGATAAAGTGGTGTACTGTGTGGAATTCCTGGGAAAAAGGACTTCTGTTGTGCTCAAAAGTCCTCTAAAATGCTCCAGATTGCAGGAGATCTGTCGATTTCAAACTTTTCCGGGGAAGCATCCCGGACCCCTAGCAACTGAATGCTTACGACACGCGCCAGTCGCCTCCGTATTTGGAAAAAGGTCCACATCTTGGAAAAAAGACCCACCCCTCCACATGGGCTGGCTACGGGCCTGAGAATAATGAAGTAGGGGTTTTCGGTGGTTGGGCTATAGGAGTAACTTTGTTGAGAAAATTGAAACTGTCTGGAATGAGGAGTTGAATGGTCTTCCACAAAACCAAATGTCCTATTTCTCAATATTAAAGAACAAAAGATTTCCAAATGTTGTTCAACGAAAGAATTTTCCGGCGCTCGTCGAAACTTTTGTTCGGCATCCTTTCGGCAAACCTTCGCTTCTGGCAGTGATTCGGGTTGTTGTATCCATTAACAGGAGCTACCGCAGTTGTTCCTCTCCGGCATATCCGTTCACAACCCTTTGCTGAGTCCCCTTGCATTTTTTACCATTACAAATAAATTTTCTTCAAAATGTCGGCACTCGTCGCAAGCAATTCTTACAATCAAAGTTGTCCCACCTAGGTCTTCGGTCTTCGTTTTATAGCTAGTTGGGTCTTCGTTTTATAGGTCTTCGTTTTATAGCTAGTTGGGTCTTCGTTTTATAGCTAGTTGGGTCTTCGTTTTATAGGTCTTCGTTTTATAGCTAGTTGGGTCTTCGTTTTATAGGTCTTCGTTTTATAGCTAGTTGGGTCTTCGTTTTATAGGTCTTAGGTCTTCGGTCTTTGTTTTATAGACACCCACTTATTACAAGAAACATCCACAATACAGGATAGCCTTCTCTAATACTAATATACAAATTTGAAGCATTAGTGACCATTCTGTTTAGTTCAACAGGTAACAAAACATATGGGTGTTGCAGTGTATGCGCACAGCATACTGATTTTAATACTTGTGTTAACATCCATCCATCATCAGCTGTAAACCATTGTAAAGGGGTTACCATTTCACCTATTGGGCAATACTGTTCCTTGAAGAAACTTCAAACTGGTCTATCAGGCCTCGATTTTCAGAAAAATTTATGGCTGTCCTATGCGAAACCATGTCAGTATTTTTAATTGTCTGCAAGAAAATTTGGTTGTCTGAAACATTTTTTGCACATTTTCAAAACAGTTATTGTGTTTATGTGATGTTTGTCTCAAAAAATAAAAGGATATGATTTTTGAGAGACATTTGGAAGTTTGAAATTTTGCAAGGTAGAAAAAGTTGAAAGTGCTGATCAGCCAGCAGATTACTTTTCAATCAGATAAAGCAAGCTGCTGTGTAATTCATTGTGAGTAAAAACTGGTTGTCCATCAGCCAACCACCTTTTAACTTTTGATTGACCATGTGGAATTGAAGTTGTGTTGGACAATCGGACAACCCAAAAATTGAGCTGAAATTGGGGTGACTGCATAAATGTTCTCTTTAAATAAATGAGAAGTAAATATAGCTGCTATCACCAATAATCACATCTTTCTGCAGGACTTTTTTCAAGAATATTTTCTCTTCTTACCATTGAGATTAGGCATCTGGAGTTCAGACAATCCATCATCAACTTCAGTGTGGTAATTCAAGGCAACATAGAGGGCATAGTGGTCTTGACACTTCGTTTTTCCATGTATAACTCTGAGGCTCATCAAAGGTATGACGTCCACATAAGTGAACACAACAGATATGCAACCAGTTACTTCTGTGATGTCTGATAAGAAAGACAAATCATAAATTCTGTTTTTCAGCCAAGTGATCTCCAAATTGCCCTCCACATATGTACAGTTTGTGTAACGCTTTTTCAAGTAATTATAGTGCTTGTCACTGGCATCATCGTCTGTCGGACGGGAAAGGCCCCATTCTGTTCCAGTACAAACTGTTGAGGAAAAAAAGAAGGAATGATAAGAACATCAGCACTTTCAAATCCACCACTGCAAGGGTTCAAACTGTATCCAACTTTTGAAAGGCATAAACAGCCAGGCAAAAATTATCCTGAGAGTACAGCTAAATGTCCCACTTATCTTCTGATTTCTCTTTAAAGTATCTTTAAAAACATTTCAGAACTAATTGCATAAACCAACAAATTCAGCCCAATTCCTTCCAGCTAGTGCAGTCATGTTTGATAATAAAATATTGGCACATGATTCTAAACAGCCATCCATGATATGGGATAATCTAGCTATTACAATATAATTCAATAATGGGTGACTGTTTTTCCTAAATGTTTGATTCCAACATTTTTATCTCAGAACAGCCATGTTTTGATTTTTGTGACACTAACAGCATCGTGTTTGATGGAATCAATGTTCTAGTATGAGTTATTGTATATATATTCAGTCAAAAAGACACAGAAAACTAAACTCGTTCCAATGCAAGAACAATCTTGTTTCCTTATCTACTACCTCAAATATCTGAGATTAGGGTCCTGCAGTGAATTATTCTCCCCCGCCCCCTTCCTCAGGTTAAAAATGGAACCACTTCAGTACAATTACCCTGTTGATGTCAATCCTGCTTTAAAATTATTTGAATACAAATTTGCCATATAATGTAGTCACTTAATACACAGGACTTTCAAAGATATCTTATGATTTGCCTGAAGTCAGAGAGATTACTTTTCTAAACTAGGGTATGAGGTTACAGACAGACAGACAGGTGATGCTGTGTCTTAATTTAATACATACATAAGGGAACACATAAAATTCATACATTCCTTGAAGATGCCAGATGCCACACAAAATATACATAAGAAACAGGCAGTGATTTGGCACTGCTAACCATTTCAAAATCTTGTTGTTTCACAACGAACTTCAGTTTCTTTTTTATTAAGAGAGGGCAAAGGTTCTTTCAATTTGTTTTAGTAGGGTGGACACAATTACGTGCTAAATCATGCAACTTCCTTCTTGTTGTCTTCAGATTATCTTTCAACCTATTTAGGAGTTAGTTATTAAATATTTAAAGTAATCCAAAATTTCACATTTAAGGTAAAAAGCATGTTGTCACATGACTTTCAACAGCCGATCATGACACAGAACAGTCACTATCAAACTCATGACAATTGCAAAACATTCACCCAACAGGCATACTGGCTCTTTTGAACTTAGAAGATGTTTGTCAATGGCATTTACTCCCTTTGAGAATCTTAGACCATCCCAATAGTCTAAAGCTGAGAATAGAAAGCTTTAGAGTGCTTGTAATTTACTAGTATTCTGCAGGAAACCACATTCAGATGCCACTGAGGATGGTGACCTCAATAGTTAGCAAATGGCTCCTCATGATTTTCCTCAAAAATTACATGAAGGGTACTAAATTTGTTCTACTGCTAACAATAGCTCATCATCATTAGATGGGAAATTGAATCCATAACACTTTATGTTAACCACTGTATTAGGAGATGTGCAGAACAATGACATATTCACAGATGTAAGGTATTAAAGTGGCACGATATACTTGATAACTTTCAAATTACACAGCCATATTACTTCACAAACTCTTGGGTTTGCAGATCTATCAGGTTCCACACCAAATGTTGTCTGCAAAATCATGGGAACACATAAGAAATCAGAAAGGGAAACAGAATAGAGGACCCATTTCAACTGTGCCATAGCATTTGCCAGGACATTCCACTGTACTTATTCTAAAGTCCTCCCAACCCTCTGGCAAAGGGACGTTCGGAGAAACCAAACTTCCCAAAGAAGCTATAACGTCCACTGAAGAACAACACTTAAAGACCAACCTCACAGCCTTCAGACCATTCACATCATTGGTCTATCATGTATGGCTCCATATGTTTACTTTCAACCCAAATTTCCCCACTTGTGTAACCCCCACTCAACCCTTAAAAGATCATAGGAAAGTTAACCTACATAGTATAAGTAGCACTCTTGCACACATCTAGTAAACATATGCTAGATCATCAGAAGAGTAAATTTACCTCTGCTAGCCCCTGCCCCCTTCCTGTTGTATTTTTACAAAACATCCCAATCCCCTTTTTATTTTCATAAGATATTTTTTTCATGTAGGCATTAGGGACTGGTCTGGAGAAATATAATTCCTGCTTGAGCCATATCAAAACAATAGCACCATTTGGGGGAGGTATAAACAAACTAATTGAATACATCTTGGTAGATAGTGCTTTCTTTTGCACCATCTTAATTGCTTACAGGAGGAGATGTGTGAGGAGGAAGCATGCCTGGTATGTCAACAGTCAATGGTTATCTACTATGGAACGCGAAATCTGCAAGCATCATGTGACCATGTGTGACTACATCGGAGGGGAAGGTATAACATGATGTGACTATGTAAAAACATGGTGTGACTACATGAACACATGGTGTGACTACGTAAACACATGGTGTGACTACGTAAACACATGGTGTGATAATGTAAAAACATGGTGTGACTACATTAAAGCATGGTGTGACTACATAAACACATGGTGTGATAATGTAAAAACATGGTGTGACTACATTAAAGCATGGTGTGACTTCATAGCATGGTGTGGCTACATAACATGGTGCGACTACATAGCATGGTGTGACTACATAAAAGCATGACGTGACTACACAGCATGGTGTGACAACATAAAACACGGTGTGGCCACTTAAAATTGTATTGTGAGTGGCAGTAGGTGATGTCAACTTTGCGTGTAATGACTGTGGTTGTGATGAGAAATCTGTACGTGACTGTATAAAATGGCTCTGTGAGGAGAAGTTGGCGAGTGACTGGCTAAAGTGAGGGTGTGATGATCTGATACAGTGCATTGAACTTTTCCTCGTGTCGCTAGTCTACTCAATGCTGAATTGGAAGAATTGTTGGAAGAATTTTTACTGAATAACAACCGAGGGAGAACCACTAGAGCGACTGTGCCCTTACTACTGTAGGTTTTGGCGCGCTGTTTGTACCATGTAATTTTATTTAAAAAAAATCCGCCACCTCCGTGGACGAGGGGTAGAACTCCCTCCCACACACCTCTGGGTTAGCTAGTTAGGTGGAACGTTAAGGCTTATTTTCTAACCGTCTAACCGATTGGCTTAAGTCTGGCCGGCCACGGCATTTCTCCAGTTGTCGTCCACCGGCTTGTTTCCAGTGGCAGAGCCAGAACATCAAAAGTGTGTGTGTGTGGGGGGGGGGGGGGCAAACTATGGGAAAAGGATAATGTTGGGGCAAAGTTTTCGGGCGCAGCACGAAACCGAGCCAAAAGCACATGTGTTCCTGGGGGATGGGATCCAGATCGCGAAGCCCCAAAAGATCTGAGGTTTTAGCATATCTCTGGATGAAAAATTAAGTATCTGTAGGGGTAAATTTTCTAGTTTTTCGGTTAACTCAACACCTAACTGACCTAACTGGGGGCATGTGGGGGCAAGGATAAACTTTGGGGAGGGTAGCGGTAGCGCCGCCACTGCTTGTTTTCCCTGATTATGCTGAGCGCCAATCACAATGGCAGTAGGTTTCATTTTAAAGTCTTCATGACTCGGCCAGGAGTCAAACTCGAGAACTCCCTGCTGCAAGCGGGATCATCTAACCACTTGCCCACAATCTCCTGGGGCTACGCGCGATCGATATATGGCAGCTTAGCCTCCCCATTCTTCGTTCCCCTCATAGAAATAGTTGTTGATCGACCACTTCGGACAGAGATGTTTAGAAACTGGCCCGGACGTACTCAAGTAAAATTTCTTAGCCTACTGTATTAACAAAAGAAAAAAACTACTTTGCAAGGTATAAGACTAGATTTCCATGATGTGGTCCTCAATTAATAAATGGCACCATTCACTGAGAATAAAAGCAGATACAGTGCAAACAGGGGTCCGGGGCACGCGACCTCGTAGAGAACGTTGGCGGAGGCATAAGGGGCCAGGCCCCTCCTCCTTGGCTTGGCACCCCTGTTCTGAAGGTGTTGCTAGGTCCATATGCAATACCATACCTGGTCAGTCTACCTGCTAATTGGCCCCAACCCCAGCCCTGCTCTCAAAGTCTCGGGTACGGGCTTTTTTTTTTCAAGTGGCATTCTTAAAGGTATTTTTGACAGTTCTCAAGTATATAGTTAATTATAATATTTGAAGAAAAACACGAAAAGCTCAAACTGCAAATTATTGGAATGTTCACTCCTACAGTAATCTCATTGTACCTAATTCAGAGGGATATTTTCGACTTGCCTCCGTAAAAGGCCCAGCGTGGCCAAGGGAAGGAGCCATGGAAAAAGTTTGTCATGTTGTGAGTAGAAGACATTTGCGCTGATATCCCCAATTAGGTGGAGAGGTATTGGCCCCCTCCAATAAGTGACAGTAAGGGCCCAAGGTTGAAAAGGCGGATTTTTCTCATATACCATAAAGCTAATTTTGAGTCGCATTTTGGACTTGCATCCGTAAAAAGGCCCACCGTTGCTAAGGGGAAGAGGCCGTGGAAAAAAAAAAATCGTCATGTTAGACACATGCGCCGACATCACCAAGTAGGTGGCGGGGTATTGGCCCCACCCACAAGTGACAGTAAGGGTCCCAAATTTGTTGGGCCTAAAAGGGAACACACTATAATGTGAGGTCAAAGACAGATAACCTTGTAATCACATTATTTTGAGATAGGGATGGCCGCCACATTTCAAATTCAGTGTAGAGATTTGTCAAGTTAAGAGAAAGAATCCTACTCAAGGATCTATGCAAATTTTATTCCGCTACTACCATAGATATCCGGGTAATTACTACAAAAACCATGCCTTATGAGTTCCTGGTTCCCTTGTCAGTTGTAAAGTATTTAACTCACCATCTACATGCTGCCTGCGCTTGCGGAGCATAAGCAGTGTCATCGTAATTATAGCCTTGTTCTCTTCCCTTTTGGATATATTGCATTGCGAAAGGAGGGGGAAATTCCCACCAGCTGACCAGGAGAGCGTGTTGCAATAGAAGGTGACAACGAAAAAACTTGTAAAACCTTCTTCCTTCACAGGCACGAAGGACTAAAAATATCAAACAGATGTTATCCTTTAGTTGAAGACTCCTAGGTTCAGTATAAAAAAAATAGGTATAAACGGATCTATCCTCAGTAACTTATTTGTTGTTTTAGAAAGGCTTTTTTTGTTGATTCGTATCAGCTGAGCACTCTAGAATTGACCCACTTTCAATTCTAAAACCTCGAGAACCCACCCTCACCCTGTCAACAACGAAGGAATGAAATGTAAGGATTTTGAATCAAGGAGCATCCCTTTTCGTCAAGTTGTGGATGTATTTCGTAACTAAATGAGGTCTGCCTGTAGGGAAGTCTCCCCCCATGCATTCACCATAAGACGCCGACAGGAGCCCACGTAGCTGTGGAAGAGAGGAAAAATAATAATAATAATAATGGTACTGGCAATGGCAATGTCAATGGCAGTGGCAGTGGCAGTGGCAGCGGCAGTGGCAGTGGCAGCGGCAGTGGCAGTGGCAGCGGCAGTGGCAGTGGCAGTGACAATGACAATGATAATAACAACAACAACAACAATAATACTAATTAAATGTACGCCGATTAAAAAAAAAGTTTATTGGCGCCGATGTTAAAAATGTAGTTTATTGGCGCCGATGTAAAAAAAAGTACTTTGGCGCCAGTGTAAAAAAAAGTAATTTGGCGCCGATGTAAAAAAAATGTACTTTGGCGCCGATGTAAAAAAAAAAGTACTTTGGCGCCAATGTAAAAAAAAGTACTTTGGCGCCGATGTAAAAAAAATGTACTTTGGCGCCCATGTAAAAAGTGTACATTGGCGCCTACGAAAAAAATGTACTTTGGCGCCGATGTAAAAAAAAATGTACTTTGGCGCTGACATAAAAAATGTACTTTGGCGCCGATGGTAAAAAATGTACTTTGGCGCCGATGGTAAAAAATGTACTTTGGCGCCGATGTAAAAAAAAATGTACTTTGGCGCCAATGTAAAAAAAAAGGACTTTGGCGCCGATGTAAAAAAAATGTACTTTGGCGCCCATGTAAAAAGTGTACTTTGGCGCCTACGAAAAAAATGTACTTTGGCGCCGATGTTAAAAAAACGTACTTTGGCGCTGACATAAAAAATGTACTTTGGCGCCGATGGTAAAAAATGTACTTTGGCGCCGATGTAAAAAATGTACTCTGACGAAAAAAAATGTACTTTGGCGCCGATGTAAGAAAATGTACTTTGGCGCAGATGAAAAAAGTACTTTGGCGCCGATGAAAAAGAATGTACTTTGGCGCCAATGTAAAAAATATACTTTGGCGCCGATGTAAAAAATGTACTTTGGCGCCGATGAAAAAGAATGTACTTTGGCGCCGATGTAAAAAATGCACTTTGGCGCCGATGAAAAGGAATGTACTTTGGCGTCGATGTAAAAAGAATGTTCTTTGGCGCCGATGTAAAAAAAATGTACTTTGGCGCCAATGTAAAAAAAAGTACTTTGGCGCCGATGTAAAAAAAAGTACTTTGGCGCCGATGTAAAAAAAAGTACTTTGGCGCCCATGTAAAAAGTGTACTTTGGCGCCTACGAAAAAAATGTACTTTGGCGCCGATGTAAAAAAAATGTACTTTGGCGCCGATGTAAAAAAAATGTACTTTGGCGCCGATGAAAAAGAATGTACTTTGGCGCCGATGTAAAAAAAAGTACTTTGGCGCCGATGTAAAAAATGCACTTTGGCGCCGATGTAAGAAAATGTACTTTGGCGCCGATGAAAAAAGTACTTTGGCGCCGATGAAAAAGAATGTACTTTGGCGCCAATGTAAAAAATATACTTTGGCGCCGATGTTAAAAAAATGTACTTTGGCGTCGATGTAAAAAGAATGTTCTTTGGCGCCGATGTAAAAAAAGGTACTTTGGCGCCAATGTAAAAAAAAGTACTTTGGCGCCCATGTAAAAAGTGTACTTTGGCGCCTACGAAAAAATGTACTTTGGCGCCGATGTAAAAAAAAAGACTTTGGCGCTGACATAAAAAATGTACTTTGGCGCCGATGGTAAAAAATGTACTTTGGCGCCGATGGTAAAAAATGTACTTTGGCGCCGATGTAAAAAAAAGTACTTTGGCGCCGATGAAAAAGAATGTACTTTGGCGCCGATGTAAAAAATGCACTTTGGCGCCGATGAAAAGGAATGTACTTTGGCGTCGATGTAAAAAGAATGTTCTTTGGCGCCGATGTAAAAAAAAGGTACTTTGGCGCCAATGTAAAAAAAGTACTTTGGCGCCCATGTAAAAAGTGTACTTTGGCGCCTACGAAAAAAATGTACTTTGGCGCCGATGTAAAAAAAAATGTACTTTGGCGCTGACATAAAAAATGTAGTTTGGCGCCGATGGTAAAAAATGTACTTTGGCGCCGATGGTAAAAAATGTACTTTGGCGCCGATGTAAAAAAAATGTACTTTGGCGCCGATGTAAAAAAAAGTACTTTGGCGCCGACGTAAAAAAAAATGTACTTTGGCGCCGATGTAAAAATTGTACTTTGGCGCCGATGTAAAAAATGTACTCTGGCGCCGACGTAAAAAAATGTACTTTGGCGCCGATGTAAAAAAAATGTACTTTGGCGCCGTCGGTCTCGCAGACCTTCGGTCTCGCGGGCCTTCGGTCTCGCGGGCCTTCGTTCTCGCAGGCGGTAACCGTAGCTGCCACTCTCAGTGTGGGGTAATTCCTGTTGTGACATCTTGAACTTGCTCTCTGGTACTGATTCCTACCAATATTATACTTTTGGTTTCCGAAAAATTGGCAGATACAAAACCATTTGAGTGTTTATTTTCCGTGAAACCCTGCTGTGCTTACAATCCCTTTTAGAAGTTGAAATTTGGCAGAAATTAAGTCCTTGTTTCTAGTACTGCCTATTTTAGTGGGAACAGTTTTATGTACAATTGAAAGCACTGGAAGATTTACATGAACAATAATTGTGTCTGAAAAGTGGTGTTGTTTCCATGTACTCTGAAAAAGGTGAAATAAACAGTCAGTTTATGGGTCAAGTTTTCGGTTACCAAATGGTAAAGCCATTGAGAATCTGAATATCTTCGTGTGTCCTTTTGAGGTAGTATTTAGCCTTGATTTATTGAGCCTAAAATAGAAAGGAGAGACACCTAGGAATTATGATGTGGTCAGGTACTTGGAGTGATCCTGTCTAATTTATTGAAGAAAATTTGGTGAGATAAAAGTGCGGCACCAGGGAAAAAAGAAAACCATTAATTGGAAGGGCTTGAGTTGACTGTGTTACTATATTTTACAGTAGAAGCGTATACACCCCACCTTGAACAATGGTGTGTCATAAGAAATTTAGTCAAATGTCTGTAAAAATCTATGGATTGTCAGTATGTGAAGGTTTTGTTTCACAATGGAAAGGGTTTGGTCAGAGATAAGTTGTGATGGGGAGTCTGTGATTTTGTTAATTTTCTCTGGCTGTTGGATATAGCTATGTTATCCAAGCTTTTGCAGATTTGGACTTAAATATTTGAGAACTTTACGGGTAACTTTAGGAAAGGGAGCTAAAACAGCACATCTACTAAAAGGAATAGTGTGTGTTGAAATGCACAACTTAGATTCTTAAAATACATGGGGAAATGAAAAGCTTTTTCCTCTAGGCAATTTTACTGTACATTCTTTTATTGACATGAAGGACTTGCAATAGGACCTTTGGTAGAAATCAAAGAGCAAAAAGTGTGAGGGAAAACAGGAAAATCAGTTTAGTGTTAGTTATCCCTTATTTTATGTTTTGAAAACTAAATGGGAGACAACTAAACAAAATAGCCTAGGATCTAAATTTGGGATACCATTACTTTATTATCTCTACAGTATCATCACACAAACCCCAGCAATTCCTAGCAAGTTGTAAGTGGAATCCAGTCTTGTCCATGCAGCTTTGTGCATTCTTTAATATGATATACAGTATTATACACACCCTCTGTTTGAGCAAAATTTTACATGTTCAGACCTGTCCCAAGTTATCTGCATTTGAATTGGAAAACCTTTGGACCTAGGTTTGACATTAAATAGTTGATATACTCTTTCAGTAAAAATTTCCAACATACATCAAATAAGTAAGTGGAAGATCTTATAGGCCGTGTTAAAAAGGTATTTTGCTTTGTTATCACCCACCAATTTGTAATCTTCCGAAAGGAATGCTTTAGGTCTACATTCAAATTTAGGAGGCCTACATTTTCAAGCAGGCAAAGAAACCTCCCCCCCCCCCCCCAAAAAAAAAAATAATAAAACAGCAAAACAAAAAGAAAAACAATCAATAGACACAAGGATGGCAAGAGGGTACAGTGGTGGTATGTGTGCATGGATGTGTTTTGGGCATGAATCAGGAATACACACAAGACAAAGTACATATGAACTGGCGATATGCCACTAGATGGGGGTGTCCCCAGTTCGAGAATGTCGAAAATAATGCAAAGTGCTGCAGATTGCAAGACTTAAAGGGCCAAACCTCTCACCCCAAACTGCAATTATGGAACCCGGGTACCGAAATTCTCAATTGGCTCAGCTCTTTGATTGACAGCTAATTCAAACAATGCAGAGTACCAAAGCTTATATTACACAGCATGAATGGTACGGAGAGTGTTTTGATTATATAAATTGAGTTTTTCTATACTCACCTAGAAGCAATAAAATAAGATTGTATCTGGATGAGGATGAATTTCAGACAATTGTGGGAGGGGCTTAAGTAAGAAGGTTAGGAGAATTCGTACTGTTTGGGGTGAGAGAACTGGTCCTTTAAGTTATTTTTTCATTAACTTCCATGATGCAAATTTATGGTTTCTGAATGAGAAAACCCTCCCTTATCAATCTAAAGTCACATCTATATGTTCCCTCCCTCTTTAGTGGTTTAAAAATGAATTCCTTTGCAGAATTCTGTGTTCCTCCTAAAATGCCATATGCATATGCATCTGTCAATATTCGTGAGTTCCCAATCTGAACTCAATGTGTCTTGACTAAGAGAGCCCATGAAATGTTGAAAAATGTTATTTTTCAACAGCGCCCTCTTCTTCCAACTTCATTTCCAGTGTTCCCATCTTTCAATTTTCCTCCACAAATTTAACTCCCATCTTCCAACTTTTCTCCACTATATGTTAATGAATATGACCTTCAAGGGCCAAACCTCTCACCCCAAACTACAATTTTGGTACCCGGGTACCAAAATTCTCAATTGGCTCAGTTCGTTGACTGACAGCTAATTCAAACAATGCAGAGTGCCAAAGCTTATATTACACAGCATGAACGGTACTGAGAGTGTTTTGATTATATAAATTGAGTTTTTCTATACTCACCTAGAAGCAATTAACTGAGAATGTATCTGGATGAGGATGAATTTCAGACAATTGTGGGAGGGGCTTAAGTAAGAAGGTTAGGAGAATTGGTACAGTTTGGGGTGAGAGAACTGGTCCTTTTAATATCTGAGAACAAAAGGGGTAACTTTAGGAAAGGGAGCGAAAATAGCACATCTACTAAAAGGAATAGTGTGTGTTGAAATGCACAACTTAAATTCTGAAAAAACATGGGGAGATGAAAAGCTTTTTTCTCTAGGCAATTTTACTGTACATTCTTTTATTGACATGAAGGACTTGCAATAGGACCTTTGGTAGAAATCAAAGAGCAAAAAGTGTGAGGGAAAACAGGAAAATCAGTTTAGTGTTAGTTATCCCTTATTTTATGTTTTGAAAACTAAATGGGAGACAACTAAACAAAATAGCCTAGGATCTAAATTTGGGATACCATTGCTTTATTATCTCTACAGTATCATCACACAAACCCCAGCAATTCCTAGCAAGTTGTAAGCAAGTGGAATCCAGTCTTGTCCATGCAGCTTTGTGCATTCTTTAATATGATATACAGTATTATACACACCCTCTGTTTGAGCAAAATTTTACATGTTCAGACCTGTCCCAAGTTATCTGCATTTGAATTGGAAAACCTTTGGACCTAGGTTTGACATTAAATAGTTGATGTACTCTTTCAGTAAAAATTTCCAACATACATCAAATAAGTAAGTGGAAGATCTTATAGGCCGTGTTAAAAAGGTATTTTGCTTTGTTATCACCCACCAATTTGTAATCTTCCGAAAGGAATGCTTTAGGTCTACATTCAAATTTAGGAGGCCTACATTTTCAAGCAGGCAAAGAAACCTCCCCCCCCCCCAAAAAAAATAATAAAACAGCAAAACAAAAAGAAAAACAATCAATAGACACAAGGATGGCAAGAGGGTACAGTGGTGGTATGTGTGCATGCATGTGTTTTGGGCATGAATCAGGGATACACACAAGACAAAGTACATATGAACTGGCGATATGCCACTAGATAGGGGTGTCCCCAGATCGAGAATGTCGAAAATAATGCAAAGTGCTGCAGATTGCAAGACTTAAGTTATTTTCTCATTAACTTCCATGATGCAAATTTATGGTTTCTGAATGAGAAAACCCTCCCTTATCAATCTAAAGTCACACCTATATGTTCCCTCCCTCTTTAGTGGTTTATAAATGAATTCCTTTGCAGAATTCTGTGTTCCTCCTCAAAATGCCATATGCATATGCATCTATCAATATTCGTGAGTTCCCAATCTGAATTCAATGTGTCTTGACGAAGAGAGCCCATGAAATGTTGAAAAATGTTATTTTTCAACAGCGCCCTCTTCTTCCAACTGTTCCTTTCCAGTGTTCATTGACTTTTTCATAATACTGTCATCACTATCAAATTAAACTCCCATCTTCAATTTTCCTCCACAAATTTAACTCCCATCTTCCAACTTTTCTCCACTACATGTTAATGAATATGACCTTCAAGGGCCAAACCTCTCACCCCAAACTACAATTTTGGTACCCGCATACCAAAATTCTCAATTGGCTCAGTTCGTTGACTGACAGCTAATTCAAACAATGCAGAGTGCCAAAGCTTATATTACACAGCATGAACGGTACTGAGAGTGTTTTGATTATATAAATTGAGTTTTCCTATGCTCACCCTGAAGCAATAAATTGAGATTGTGTCTGGATGAGGATGAATTTCAGACAATTGTGGGAGGGGCTTAAGTAAGATGGTTAGGAGAATTGGTACTGTTTGGGGTGAGAGAACTGGGCCTTTAAGTTAGACCATTTATTTTTAAGTTGTCATCCTTTCCTGGTATTAACTAGAAAGCCAACAGGCTTGGTGATTCCTTGCCGTATGATATATCATAGCAAACATGGAAACAAACATGACATGCATGAGATCCCATACAATTATCCTACTTAATTGAGATAAAATACTAGTAAGGTCAAAACTTTTTGACCTCATGTGACCCAAAATGACCTTTCGACCCCTTAAAAACAATAGTGATCACCTTACCAACATGTCCATCAACATGAGTAATTCAAAATTAAGCTTAGTACAGAATGAGTATGGAAGTACTACCACCATGGTATCAGATCCCTCACAGTTATACCCCTAACAATATTATGTCTACAAAGTTTGATCTAATTGTCACCTCAAACCTTTGATCTCCACACACAAGAGGAATTTCTCACACAGCTTTAATATTCCAGAAAACTGTCTCATTACTTGATAAAGCGGTATTTTAAAACAATTTTTATCAAAAGTTTGGTCAATTGAGACAGCTCTCCATTCTGAAGTCTCTATGTTCCGATGCCTATATGTTTTGAAAAGTCTGCATTGATAGTGTTTAAACAAGACCTCATCGACACACTCTCCTACAAGCATTGGATCAAATACTGTGTTCTCACATACCCCGCGCTCGAGGTAACACTGTATTACCTCACGCTCGAGTAACATGGGAACGCGGGTTAACGCGGGGTCAGTGTTTAAATTTCGATCCACCTCAAATCGCAGGGTTAAGCAGTTTTAAACATCTTGTTTGTTTCAATCAAGCAAGGTCACAGGTATTTATTGCACTGATGACAGTTATTTTCTTACATTTTGCTGTAATCGGTGTGTGAAATATTTGCCTCGTTACTATGGTAACACTATCCAATCAACGAAACACTGGGTACGTGAGAACACAGACTGGAAAACACGGGGTTAGCCTGTGGTTTTGTCTGATTGTAAACACGAGTTAACACTGGGTGTTGCGGGGTATGTGAGACCAAGCCTAAAGAGACATCTGAACAGAGATGTGTAACCTTGGCTATTACTGACGGCAATTTTTGCTTTATGGGGGAATTGCCCCACCCATTGTCTATGGTATCCTTTGCAAATTAACAAAAGCAGATATCCCTATTAATCCATAATTTAACAAGACTTTTAATTCACCTTTTGTCTACTTATACTGTAGGTACAGCATAACATACAGTACAAGTTTTCCTTGTTTGATACACAGTATACAACATTATGCTTGCTCTTATTACCTGAACTACTTTTAAATGACAGCAGCAATGCAAAATAAAATCTTAATACTTTTGAAAAGTGTCATAAAGGGTAATCTTGAAGCAATGGTTCTATGCATTAAGCTTTATGGTACACTTTTTTTTTTGGGGGGGGGGGGGATAGTGACATGGATAAAAATGAAATGTGAGACAAGAATTCCCACTCGATGATGATATTTGACATAACTATATAATCCTTCACACAGGGGTTACTTTTTTGGTGCGGTTATCCAGATATAAGCAGAGATGAGGCAAGTAGTATGGTGATACATTTTATGCTATCAAAAATTTAAAACAAATTCTAGAATGAAACTAAGTGACAAATAATCACTGTAGAGCATATTGAAACTGTAAAGCAGAAACACCAATCTAGACAGACACCAATGTTTAAAGTTGTGTTCAACAAAATTCCTTATACAAACACACTATTTGTTCAATTCCACCAGCTTCTATGTAAAGGACACTAATTTCTGAAGGGTGTCAATCTACAGTATTTCTAAGCTGACTTTCAGTTTAGAAACTTGATCAGTGTACATGAACTTCTCCATCTCCAGACAATGGCTAGGCAAACAACTTTTATTTGTGGTCAGATGAGACAAGATAATGTGGACAGTTATTTTATGCTGGATTTAGCAGAGGTGTGACTTTCTTGGAGGTCTGACATTTTGACCACAAATAGAGTACTGAATGCCTGCAGGGAATGGCAGGAAATAGGAGTATATACAAACAATGGGCTGTCATGGTTATGTACTGAGATAAAAATAAGCTTTCTTCAGAGGGTTTATAAGAGTCAATTAACACCACTTATACAGTAAAAAGCTTAAGTCAATTGAGCTGTATGTTTGTATGAGGTAATCCTTCAGGACAATGTGGGGATAACTGGCAGTCAACTGTGAAAAATTGGGCCAGATAACTGTGACCAAATGGCAAAGAATGGGTCAGTCACAATTTGATTCACTCTATTAGGCAATGACAGTTCATGTGCGCTGAAGGGTATTTGATACCAAATGATCAGTGTAAATTAGGTTCTTTTTTGTAAAACTAATTAACTGTGGTATATCTAATTAATCAATTCCCACTTCCAATTAATGCATGCTTGCATGCACATGTCCTCATGATGACAGTACAGTAGGCACAAGGTTTGTCAAATATTAGCACTTTTTGCCACTAAATTTAATGTTTTCTTCAGGTTTTCTTTAAGGTTATTGAAAAAGCAATGTAGGTATGCTATAAAAGAGATTCTTGTGCATCACACAGAGTACTCTCTGTTCAAAGTTTATACTTATGAAGTTCCACATCAGTCATCTACTTAGTGTGCACAGAAGCATCTTCTAATATTTTCAGACTATGTCCCTAAATGACCCTTATACAGACTGTTTAAACTCACATGTTCCACATCAGTTTCATGAAAATCTATTTACTTGTGGCTGCAAAATCAGCATACCCATGAGCATTGAAGCATGTATGCCAGCCTGATGAACAGATTTTGCCTTTTAAGATTTTATATTTTACTCTGCCCACTTTTTCATGTATTAATACTTGGAACTTAATGTAATAACAGCACAATTTCATGCCAGAATCAACATACTGTACAGTAACTACCATGTGATGTGCCTTTTTGTGCACCTTAGACCTTCTTCCTATGAGTTTGCTTCAGTACTTTACAAATGCATTTTCAAAATTACCTCACTAAAGAATTTACATAGTGAAGTTAATAAACTGTTCCAAAAAAATTATATATACCCTATGCCTATTACATTACCCATGCCAAATTATTCTTATCCTTTCACCCTAACCGCTCATGGATATTAACTTCAACAGTTATATACTCTTTTGAGATGTAGTGTTTGCAAGGTTTAGATGTTTTGAACTCTGATGACCCCAAATGACCTTTGACATCCAATAAAAACAATAGGGGTCATCTACTCAATATGGACAATCCACTTAGTAAATATGAGATTCCTGGCAGTTACCTTTCTTGACATATGGTGTTTACAAGTTTTTGAGCTTTTCATCTCTGATGACCCCAAATGACCTTTGACCTCCACCAAAAATGGTAGTGATCATCTACTTAATATGGGAAATCCACCTGCTATGTATGAGATCCCTCACATTTACCCTTCTTGAGATACAGCGTTTACAAGGTTTTGACCTTTTTCCCTCTGGTGACCCCAAATGACCTTTGACCTCCATCAAAAACAATAGGGACCATCTACTCAATATGGACAATCAGCAAGGTAAGTATGAGATTGCTCACATTTTTCCTTCTGGAGATATCGTGTTTACAAGCAATTTCCAAGGTATTTACATTTTGACCTCTGGTGACCCCAAATGACATTTGACCTCTACCAAAAAAAATAGGGACCATCTACTCAATGTGGACAATCTATATGCCAAGCTTGAGATCCCTGGGGGTTACCGTTCTTGAGATATCGTGTTTACAAGCAGGCGTCACACACACACACACACACACACACACATACACACACACGACATCACCATCGCATAGATTCCTTGCCTGCCTTCGGCAAGGAATCAAAAAATGACTGCCTAGTTAGAAGTGGCAACATTACCCAGTGGCTTTCTTTGAATCATGTAGCAGACATAATTCAGACACCCAATGTTTTTCGACAATTCATTGAAGTGAGATTTCAGTGTTAAGTTTTCCAATGCTGCCCTCTATTGAAATAGTTTATTGTTATATCAGAATTGTAACTCTCTCAAAGGATGTTCAGACCATCTCATTTACTTTGTGATGATAGGTAGCACATCATGATGATTCTGCGAAGGTGTTTATCATACACGTTTTATTCAAGTTGCTGATTTTCCCATTCATAGTGTCAACACTGTCACAGAGCTCATAAGGCTAAGGATCGGTGGGGTTCATTTACTTACTGGGTAGATGCAGTCTAATAAAACTATCGGCCATACTCAGAGACTCAGAATAATGATATGAACACGGTTTCTATAATGTAAAACAATATGTACAATTTATTCGATACTCAGGCTCTTATTAGCCATATCTCATTTGAGTATGAATAATTAAAAAAATAACATAATATGAATAACATTGACAAACAACTGAATTAACTCAAATGAACATCTTAGGCCCAACAGTAGTAGTCATCTGGAATGATGCGGCAATCATCTGATGCTGGTAGGAACCCTCTTCCGACCCTCTAGGCTCTATAGGTTGATACCCTCTCCTGCATCTCATACGAGGCACGGCACGGCAGGGGCGTCACACCTAGCATCTAGGGCGGGGACCTATCCAGCGTCTATAAGGGGCCAATTATGCAGTATGACCAGCATCTAAAAACACATCCCGCGTCAAAATACAGTGATCGATAATAGACAGAATGACCTGAAATGGTTGGTCAAACCATAAACTTTACTAGTATGACGGCACAGGCTCACAACCAGGCGAAGTCAGCGAATGAGTGCCAAATAATTAACTAACAGCATAACATCATGGGGGCACATGTAACATCATTGCTTAAGGGGGGAAATTATATACAGGGGGCAAAATAATAAAATAACATGAGGTGCAAAAGTAAAATAAATGCAATGATATAAAACTACAGTATAAGACACTTCTCGAATACAAAACACTAGAATACATATCGCCATGAATACTGATTATGCATAGTGTCAAGCACCATAAAATAGTACTTTCAAGTCACTATTCAATTATAATCTTTTAAGTGACAACAAGTCTCATTACTTGAGTAATAAGTAACAATTTGCAAACTGACATATATACACAAGCCAGTAACTGGGGCTTATATAGGACTCAAAAACAATCTTTTAATTCCACCTAAATACTTTAATTAAAATACAACTTGTTATAGACCAATTGATCTAGCCACCTGTTTAGAGGGACTACAGAGTGAGAAATACTTGGAGATAGATGCTTGTATGTCATACCCAACTCTGAGCAACAATAAATAAAGCAATCATATCTACACTGGGCCTCTGGGGGATACCCACAAGCAGACTACACTCTGAATGGCCTACACAACTCTGAACCAATCACATTCTAGAAGGTCAGAGGTTCTTCTAAGTAATAGCCATGCTACAGCTGGAAATGTATATGCTCACATACCAACAGTACACGCTTGTTTACTCACAACAAATAAGTCTATTGTAGCACTAAATATACACAAAGGCTTCACACAGCCACTCTTTACTGGTCACTCTAACAGCGTTGCCAATGAAACATGCTTCTGGACACAGTTCAGTGATTTCATGCAAGGCTAATTCCTGCCTTACAAATAGTGCACAATTTACTACAGAATATATCTCAATAACTCCTCTTTGTCGTTTATCTGCAAGTCCGATATTATTTCATAATAATTTTTACTACAGGCTTAGACATAAATTAGGGTATTCTCTCATCACCCTAGCATCTCAAATACAAGTTGCTAATTGATACCTGACATGGAAGTCTGGTATAAAAGTCTTCTCAAGTTAATAGTAAATTGCAATAAATAGAAACTTATCAACCAGTAGCCATCCAGCTAAATTGTATGAAACAACTTTGAATTTGAATCTGTCGTAAGTATTTACTGTAGGAGACACTTGGGAGGCGTCCCTAACTTACACATGCAAACAGACTATTATACAAAATTAGACTTAACAACTTAGATAAAATATTCAGTTGAAAGCTCACCTGAAATGGTTGGTCAAACCATAAACTTTACTAGTATGACGGCACAGGCTCACAACCAGGCGAAGTCAGCGAATGAGTGGTCCATCCCTGAAATCAACCCTTTTTATCCCCATCTCAACTAATATTTTACCTTGAAGTTTGGTAAGACCAAACAGGAAGAACAACATTTCTTGGGATAACAACAAAGCCTGCACCCACACAAAGGGTGTAACACACAGTTGAGTGACCATTATTTGGAAATTTAAATAAAGGGTTCACTTGTCCCTCATAGACGTCATTGGTTCATCACCCAATGTTTCTAAACAAAGAGAGCTTAACAACTGGAAACAACACTCACTAATCTGGCCTTATGTCATTAGGGGATTAGTTATCCTAGGAAAAGAGGACCACAGGACAGTTAATCCCCTATGCACACAATCTCTGGCTGGAAGAGGAGGGCGGAAGTTGGGTTAGTCATACCTACCTGCTTATGAAAGAGGGCAAAGACTTATTACTCACACCCACCTGTAGGGTTGATAGCAAGGCTAATGGCTAGTCCCTTGGGGAGGGGCATTTGCAGATTACTGTGTACAACTGCTGGAGACAGCTGTACTGCAAAATAGTAGTCTGCTACAATAGTTATAACCAATAGCAAATCATATTGTTGAAAGTATGTTAAGTAGTATGTTTCAGGTTTTGAGTGCAGTATACATATCCAGATTATTTCAAAGTCATGTCTCCACCTGCATCTTTCCTCAACTTTGTTTTTTAATGAATATGAAATTTTGTTTTGACACTTATTCTTACCAATATTCATTGCAATCTTAGCTTTCGTTGTTATAACAAAAGACTCTTTCACAATAAAATTGTGATTTTCTGTGAACCATATAACAGACATGATTCAAACCCTGGTGCTGATTTACAATTGAGATTTCAGTGTGAAGTATTGGAATACAGCCCTTTATGAAGAGAGCAAGACGGTACTGGTAATTGTAACCCTAACATAGTATGTGTATTGGGTTGGTCCAATTCATTTACACCTTGATGATAGATTAATTGGTAGCAATTTATGATTCTGTGATGGTATGATTGCAAGGACCTTAAGATGTATTTCATTTCAGTTGCTGTAATTAATTGCCATGGATGATAGTCATAACCAATAGCAAATTGAAAGTATATTCTGCAGTAAGCATCAAGTTTGGCGCAGTGTATGCATGTTCAGAATATTTCAGTTCAAAGTCACTGAATCCCTGCCTCTAAGTTTTCTCCATTCTGTACTTTTGCAATGCCAAGTTTTGCAACTGCCCTGTAATTAACTTAGTGAATAATTGCTAGTACGGATGACCCTAGCTTAGGATAAACATTCTTTTTGTAAATCATTTCATTTTCTTCTTAATGATAGGTAGCATATCATGATGGTTCTTTGAAGGGTATGGTTGCAGGAATTTTTTTGGCATGGACCACTACACAGGTTTTTAGGAAAAAGATGTTTTGGTTGAAGAGAAACTTGGTTTGATGAACATATTTTATTGATATCGAGGTAATTCTTTTGAAGGAACCCAGGAAGAGTGTTTTTGTTCTTTCTTTTTGTCCCTTCAAATTGTTTTGTTTCGTAGAGTTTCTGCTCAATTGGCCCCTTCATGTAAGTAGACCAAAAGTCTAAAGAATAAAAAATTGGAAAGAATGTCCCTTTGTGATAAAAGAAAACCCCACCACGTGATTTAAGACCTCAGGCTCCCAAACTCCAACATATTTTCCTGGATGAAGGTAAATTTAATGACAAGGGTGTAGTGATGAACTCTGAAAAATAAACTGTTCTTTAATATCCTCCTGTTGTCTGTTGAGAGATTTATTGTGTGTAGTAACATTCTGCAGTGCTGCCCTCATCATCACTGTAAGTTTTTCCTTGCAGAGGGAAAGATGTCTACTGCCATCAAATTCTTACAAGACTTTCATCAAAGAGTAACTTAAGAGTATACATCTGTTATATGGAAGGAAATGATGGTTTAGTGGTTGCCAGGGGCAACTACTTGTTTGTTAAGTTTAACAAGAGGAAGAAGATTTGTGCTGTTTGCAATTCTCTTTGATTTTTCGTTTCCAGTGAAATTTTTGCTGAGAGTGGAGAGAGTTGCTAGTGTTTGGTCAACAGTTTGCCTATGGGGAAAAGTGACTTTTCTTGTCAGCTTGTAATAGGTGAAAAAATCTCTAAGACTATGAAATATTTGAATATAATAGATCTGCTTTTTTGTGTAAAGGCAAGAAACAAAAGTGACAGATATTGTAACAATTACATGATTTCTAGATTTGGGATGACTGAACAGATTTTTTACATATCAAAACTTTTAATCAAATAAAGCTCACCTTGAAATCATGTCAATACAATTTGAAATTCTGTGTGACAATAAGGTATATGGCATTCAGATCATGCAATTGTATGTATGGAAAATGAAAGTTGAAGCATATATGTTTGCCAAAACTGTTTTTCTTTTCTCTGTTTATTTAAAGAAAATATGTGTTGGTGCTTTACTCTGAAATTATAGAAATTCCTTGTGGCCTTCTCTAAGTAAGAATACAGTGAAGAAAGTATTCTGTCATGCTTTGTGTAAATCTTTTCAGGTGTGTGAGGTAAAATCTGGATTTTTTTTTTACTGAAAATATCATGCTAAGCTTGTTTTTTATGGTTTTACTAACATTTGTTTCACCTGTAACCTCCTGGTATTAAGAAAAGGTGGTAGGAGTTTAACTTTGAGATTGTAGAAATTCCTTGTAGCCTCCTCTTAAAGGCAACTCTTCCCACCCAAGTTAGTTCCAGTTCTCCCAGACTGTTTATTTAAGCCCCTCCCACAACTGTGTAATACTCATCATCCTCATCCAGACACAATCTTCAGTTCTTTGCTTCAGGGTGATGTTATACGTGTATAAGACCCAATGCCGAATCAGAGCACTCTCAGTATAGCACATGCTGTTTTATATGAGCTGCAGTACTCTGCATATTTTGAAATTGCTGTCAATCAAAGAGGTGTGCCAAGTGAGAATTTTTGTCAACTTCTATGAAAATTGTATTATGGGGTGAGAATTTGCTGCCTTTAAGTAAGGATGCAATGAAGAAAATAAGCTTGTATCAATCTTTTCAGACTTGTTGTGTAAAATGTTTCTTTAGTGAAATTATCATGCTAGGCCTTAAAGTTGGGTAAATAATGAAAAGAAGACATGTTCTTTGCATCCAGAACAGTTGCTCACCAACTTTTTGGAACCTTTGAAGAACATAAAACTGTAGCTAGTATGCACTGCTCATATAGACCAATCTGGAGAGCAAGGGGTATCTGATTTTATTCCACCACGACTGGTGTCTATCACCTTTTAATCTTTCAGTATCTTTGCTTACTTCTTTCATGGATGGTTTTACACTGAATTGTATTTTGATTGCCTCAGTTTCACTGATTACGAGGGTTTGAAGTTCATGTAGACAATAAATGAAGACAATTTACGGCTGATGGACCCCACTAATGGCTGCCTACATTCACCAAACATAAGCGCTGGTTGGATTCGTCTATATTACAGTGATGGTGATTGAAAATAGAGCCAACTTATACTGTGTATGGAGATTAACAGATTTGCATTGACCTTGTTTTCTTCCGATATATGTTAATTTTCTTGTCCTTCTACATAGGTAGTCACCTTACTGTCACAATAAAAAATATTGATGCCTATAGAGCTGTTTTTATCCAAACAAGCCTTCTAAAGGGCCTCCCATCCTAGGTCAATAGACTCTGGTGGTATTTTGTTTTAGCAGGAGAGATGCCTATCAGTTACTATGATCACAACATAAAAGTCACCTTGGATTGTAAATGGGCTGAAGGTGTGACCCATTGCCATATTTGGTGATAAATATGATGTGAATGACTTCAACAATTTACAGAATTGATTGATTTATTAGTGTATGTAATTTTAAAAACAAAGGATTTGTCCCATAATTTAGAGTATGATTAAATTGTACCCATGTGTCTCTCTGATGATTCTTTGTATGAGATGCAGAGTAAGATGGGGGATTGGAGGGATTTTTTGTGGTTTTTATGAGGGTAATAGTAAGATGGGGGATTTGAGAGATTTTTTCGTGGTTTTTAAAAGGGTTATAGTAAGATGGACTTTTGAGGGATTTTTTTGTGGTTTTTGAGAATTAATTGTAAGTATTAAGTTGTTTGCAATAAATTGGTAAAGTCCAGCATAATTAAAACTTACTCTTGATCATGATGCAAATATGTAATACATGCAACATAACTATGAATATTGATGTGTCAATTTTAGTTAATTTTCTCAGTACTGAGAACTGTAATTAACAAACACAAAACAGCATGTGTAGAGGAGTTCATTTTGGGTCCTGTTTCTAAGGAGTCTTTAGTGGGTGCAGAATGAATAAGGAGTTGCAGAATCTTCTCAGGCAGTGCTGATCAATGCATAGTGTACAGTTGTCTGTGTGTGTGGGGGGGGGGGAGGGAGGGAGGTTGGAAGACTTTAGTCTGAACAAAAAATGGATTAGTTCTTGCACTTGTGGTGTTAATTTGGAAAAGCTGAATTCTTCAGGTAAGAGATTTATGTCGATGGAGACTTTAATGGAAAGTTTGAAAGAGAAAGAGTGATTGTATGCTTTGGGAGAGCAATTGGAAAAGGATTAAAGCAGCGCTTGATGTGGTATAATAAAGATGTGTTGCAATTACCTATGTCCCAAACTTTCTTTTATGTGGAAGTGCTTTAGAGCGTTGTTGGTGCATTTTGTAAATTTCTACATTTTAATTCACTGCTGATGTTATTTTCATCCAGACAAATGTAAGGAAGTTTGTGTTTCTTAGGTATAGCGCTGAAACTTGTCACCTGTAATTAGGCTTACCAAATTTGAGCAGGAAGAATTGGGTCTTAACTTTAAAAAATGTTGGAAAAACTGCTTTAGGAGTTTCACTTGGGTAACAATTCAGATGGGGCTAATTGTATTGATTTGTATTTATCCAACTATATCTAGCTACTACTACACTAGCTCCTACTACACCAGCTCCTACTTTTTAGCAAGAAGTACTTTACATAGGTTGTGGGAATGAGGCTTGAAGTTTTGAAGTTCATTCACTTAAACTAAAATGGCACATTGTGCAATAATTTGTGACATCATTGTTGTACTCTTCAAAGTAAACTGAATCTTTGCAATTCTTTGTTTTCTGAAAGTTAGTGCTCCTTGTACCAAGGTGTGATAGCACTCTTATGGGGTGATGTAATTAACTGAACCCTCCCTGTGCAACATGCTATGCAAGCAAACAGGACGTTTTGAAGGCCATAAAAACATTTTCAATTTTAAAGGAAACAAAGCAGGCAATGTACAAGACAGTATGAAATTATTGCAGAAGGACTTATTTGTGTTAAGTGAATAAGTTTCAACATTTTATAACTTGGCTCATGAAAGTCCTATCAGGATGGGAGTTGGACTGTCAGAATTCATTTTTTTGTTGTTCAATATATTTTTTTTGAAGTTTTGAATTGCGGTATACTTTAAATGTTACACTGCAATATTAAAATGACCAACTTTCCTTTCTTTCCTTCCTTCCTTGACTTTCCTTCTTCATATGCTATCTATTGGTTCCTCAAAAAAATTTTCCAAAGATTGTGGGTGGAATCTATCCAGATGTAATATATCTTGTTTGCAATATCAACTGTGCAGGTGTGCTGAACCTGTATTCTTCAATCATGGATAAACAACCATATCAATAACATGCTGAAAACTGAGTTGCTTCTCTAGGACACTGTACATCAACTAGTTGCTTCAAAAATTCTTTTATCATGTCATAAATTTCTGCTATTTCTATTTTTTTAAACTCTGCATGCTGAATGCAATTTGTTCATCTTCAGACTTAATAGTTATCAGTTGCAATGAAAAATAAATCAAAAAGGTGATAAAGCCCATGACTCAAAACTAGCCTGTAGCCACATAAGGTGATAGAAGTTCAACATGTAGACAATCATTTGGTGAAATTTTTAACAGAGACCTCCTTGTGTAATGACTCTTCAGGTAATAGTAAGCACACTCTGGACTGGCAGAATATACTTCTACTATTTCAGAAGGTACAGTACTTCTATTAAATCAAGTACATGAATTGTATTCAACCAGCATACATTCCCTGTTTCCTCTAAGAAATCATCCCTGGATCAATACACTCAGTAGGAGAAAAGTTGATTCATTGGAAATTTCAATTTTGTGCAACTGTACACACAGCAAATGTGGGTTTTGGGGGGTTTTTTCACCTCAGTTCACCTCCCATCTTCATAGGATATTCCTGAACTAAGATATATGTTGAATTTATTCATTCCATTTAAAATGGTACATTGGGCAATAATTTGTGATGACTCATTCTTGCTAAGTCTGACATTGGACTTAGAAATTTTTAGAGACATATTTGTACAACCATGTATAGGGGAAAAGCTGGACTTAACCACTTTTTTGAATTTATATACACACATTTGTGTATGAAAAAATTAAATTTACAGTAGAATATAGGCAATGGCCTGGAACTATTTTTATGGTTTGAACCAGCACAGTAGAAGGCACCAGAAGTTTGGACTTGGAATTTTTTCTTCAGGATTTTTTTTTTTATCAAAGAGAGTTTTCTGTTCAGATTCTAATAGTTGGATTCTGCCAGTTATAGAGAACACAAGCATGAAGCACAATTAAAAGCCAGATGTTTTTGTCTGGAACAGAATTCACAGAATTCTCCTGGCATCACCCTACATAAGGCCACATGCAATGATTGTCCTTTTTGGGGACTTGGTTGGCATTTATGTGGAAGTGAGACTTTCCCCACCTTTAACTTGGCCCTATGTCCTATTGCCTAGCATTTTCTGTTTTTTTTTTCTCATTTCTGTGATTTTCAAAAAAATTGAATATTACTGTTCCCTCATCTCAGTGGAAAAAAGTTTATTTCCTGTTAAGAAAGACAATTTTTCCACGATTGTAGCATATTTTTTGCACTGGAATTTCCAGACATTTTCCCTTCAATTACAAAAATCCCCCCCCCCCCATTTCTAATTTTTGCCACATCCCACAATGATCTCTCTTCCCCGAAAACACTGTAGAAACGTACAATATGCAGTCCCTACAAAATGTGGGTCATATGTCTTTATCCTGCAGCACTCCAAAACATTTCCTTCCTATGCTTATTCATGCAGTCACATTCCATTTCTAGATGTTATAAACTTTCACAACCAAGTTAACATGCCCACTTGGTCAGTCACACCAACTAGGTACTGTACACCAGCATACTGCATGGATGCAGTCATGATACCTGCCATGAAGGTGCTTTGCAACTTCTCTTCAAATAGTAGTTGACATATCAACCAAATAGTTAAGAAAACAAATATGCCAAGATTCTGGCTTAAACTGACTTATGAATCTTCACAAAGAAAGTACCAGAAACAGCTGGAAAAATGCATTTGTTTCAATAAAGTGACCTTCTAACCCCACTGTTCTGTCATGAGTTACAAATCCAACTATCTTAGTGGTGGACTTCTCCAAGAAGAAATGTATAACAGGAAGATTTGAATTGAAGACAAACCTGCAGGCAGCATAACTGAAAACAACATGGCTGGATGCAGTGACTTTTGGTGAGTACATGCTTATGGTTTTGAGTAATCTGTTAATTTTTGAGGTGAACCCTCTTTAGCATTTTAAGTTTAACTATTTCTTAAAAAGATGTTAAAGTGGGTAGTAGAAGGCTAGTTTATGAGACCTCATACTGAAACAAGCCAGCTACCAGTGTTGATAATGAACACTGAGTATGCACTGCTATGTGCAATATTGAACACTGGCAGAAGGACAGCAAACTTTATTATTTATGGTATTGAGAATTATAGTTTGAATTACTAGTTTAGCTGAGATCTGTAGCCTATATGAAAAAGTACAGTTGGTGAATGAAATTAACTGGTTTGGACTGTAGGAATTATTTTGGTGATTCAAGAGAAATTAACATACTGGAACTAATTTGAATAAAATAGTCAACTTGAAGTAAGGAAATAACCTGTGTGATGTCATGGCTCTACATTCATTTCATTTCATTTATTTGTTTTTTTCACTACAATGTACAATATTACATAATATAACAGTTACATAGTAACAATATAGTAGACAGTAGTGAAAGGAAGTGAGCTATAAAACCCTTGGGGGCTTAACATTAAAGGCAGAACACTCCCTTAAAAGAAAAAGTGTTAAGTACAAAAACAAAACAACTTAAGATACTTAGTCGCAAACAAAAGAGTGCCGAATAAGGGAACAAATGCTGGTAACACTAAGTGCAGACAGCACAATAATCTAACACTTAGAACAACCACCCATAGTCCCATACCACACACCCTCTCCCACCCCACCTACATCCCCCCCCCCCAACCAACCATTGATAACCAATGATTTATACTTCACTACTTTTTCATCCTATTATTTTGACCTTGCATGGATTGATTAAGGTTGCTATATATTGTGCCCAGGCTGAGGTATTTAAAGTTTTAAAAAGTGCACTGTCCCAGGGTGTATTAAATTTATTGCAGGAATAAACTAGAGTTTTTGTAAATTGATAGCAAATTTTAAACAAAGGCAAACACTTGGCTGTCAATGTGAAGCCATGACATCACATCAGTTTTCTCCAAGTTCATCTTTGGTAGAAAATAGGGCAACATCAATTGCTAATATCCTGACAATCTAACATGGCGACTGAATGAAAATTTTGCATGTGCCATATGCTGCTAAAATTGAATAGGATGGCTGAGCCAGGGTTACCCGAGAAAAAGGCATTTTCTCAGGTGAAGCTTGTCCCTGTCTCTTGTCGCAGTTAACCCCGTTTAAACCAACCTTGCTGCTCTAATGTAGTCTTTGCAGGGGGCAAACGCCTTTAACTTTATTGATCTCAAGATACCTGAACAGGAAGTTCTCTGATAGATTCTGGATTATTAGTTGCCAGCTTGAGATGGCTGAAACTAAGTCCTATTAATTTCAAGCATTATTCATTGCTCTCCAGTAACATATCAAATGTAAATTCAGGTGTTGACTATCAAGAGGTAGGCAAAGGAATCATTACAGACGTGGTGATAGAGGCTTGCTATATACTGTCCCCTCAAGAATCTTTTAAAGGTAGTGTGACATATCAGCAAAAAGCCGTGAATTTACTTTATAGTTAAGGAGCAAGGTTTCCTAAGGAAGAATCCATGGGAATTATGTCAATATCTTTTACTGTTTTCAAGATATACCTCTTCAAAGTTTTAATGTTTCTGAAGCAACTTGTTGGTTATGCAAATAAAGTGATGCTGAATGTTGCACAGTGTTGGCATTTCTTTTGCTAACCCTATATTAATTACTGTATCTCTTAACTACTCATCAGATTGTTTATGGTTTGGTAATTGATACTGATGATTTTCAAGGACACAATTTAAACTTTCAAAATACACCCTTTAGGAAATACCAATGTTACAACTGCCCTTGAAATGAAGATTGCAAAAACAAAGGATAGCATTAGCCATATATGGTATATCCCTGACGTCACAAAGTTTACATATTGAGCTCATATTTACAGTATGCATGATTAAGTGCAAATCAGAAATAAACCTGCAAAATTGCCAATTTTTAACAGATTTTGATGGAAATTGCATCAATTTTCTTGGTTTTTAATGCTTTTTACATCAAATACCCAGCTTTGTGATTTTGGTGTCACGTACACTACCTTTAAGTGCCCGCCACTATGTCACGACTGTTGTACTTTGTAGGCTTTTGCAATTTACTGACTGCATTGTCGGGGAAAAAAACATTCATTTTGGACTACAGATGTGTAGGAAATCTTTTCAACCACAATTTTTAGTTAGGGGAATAGTGTTGGTGAAAATTGCTCCTTTGGGTGCATCAACCAGAAACAATCACAATACCAGCTTTAATATGCATATACTGGAAAATTATGTAAAGTATGGAAAGTATGTTAATAACAAAAAAAGGGCTCTGCATGATGTAAGTGATCACTGTAATTACTAGGGAGCCATACTCTCTTAAATCATAGGATTTAAAATATTGCAATTTAAATCTTAAAGAGTGGAATTATGAAGTGAACCCTGGAATATTCGATTGGTCACTAATTCCATTCTTTTAGATTTATTTTAACTCTATGTATGAGACTAATTTTAAATCTATTGATTTAAGAGAGTACAGTATGGCTTGTTAATACACTATAGTGATCATGATTGTCCTAAAAAGATATTCAGGATTTGGGAAGCCCTGGCAGAAATATGGTACTGCATAATTAGCTGCCATTACATAGATGCAATATTTCCTACACTAAAATGAAAGCCTTTTCAAGATGAGTTGTTGGTAATGGTATTGTTGGTAAGTTGTCTATATGCCTGTATTAATTAACACACTGATGAGGTTGATTTAAGATTGTTTTTCATTATTATGAAGGGTGGTCTTAATTTGGCATACTACATAAGTACACCATTATTATGAAGGGCCATTCTGAAAGAGAGTTCATTACATCAAAGGGTCACTATCCTGGGAAGGGTTCTCCAAAATTAAGGTGAGGTTCATTATTCATTTTCATTCAAAGTGCTCCACACCAGTAGTAATGTCCTGTTGCTGTGGTCATCATGATTAGTTTATCAGTCAAGATTAGCTTTTGAAGAAGCACTTTATGTTACATATTCACAACATAAGATTTGTTTTTGTCTTTCAGGCTGAAGGCGTTTCACATGACTGATCATCCTTCTACTGATACTGCATGTACACATCAACACTATGTACAGATGTATGCTGGACAGGCAATTTAAATTGGTGGTCATGATTATTCATGGATGGTTGCTGACCAAACCAGCCATCTTTCAGTTCCAGCCAATCTTTTAATTTTAAAATGATAAAGTTGTAAATGTTTTATTTCATGTAAAGGTGCTTGCACATGTGTGTACATACATATGTTTATGTATCTAGGCATGGGTGTACAGTATGTGTGTGCATGCATATTGTTAATAATTCAGTAGTGCAGTACTGCACTGTGCAAAACCTTTGTCTATTTTAAGCATGCTTGAGGTAGGGTTTGACTTAGGCAGTAGCATAATTAAAGGGAGAAGAGGGCACAGGCTCCCTACCTCCAAAGTCAATTTAAGCCTGTTTAAATCAGGTCATTCTAGTCAGGTAGGTCTGTAAATGTTGCAAATTTAGGCTTATATGTGACTTCTAGTGGGTTTTCATCAGCTTAAGCCAGTTAAGTCAGTCTCAAGTAAGGCAAGCAAGCTAGATCTGACTTTGGAATATGTTAGGTAGTTTAAGCCTGTTTAAGTCAGGTCATTCTAGTCAGGTAAGTCTGTAAACATTCCAAATTTAGCCTTATTTCTGACTTACAGTGGGCTTACATCAGATTAAGCCAGATAAGTCAGTCTCAAGTAAGGCAAACATGCTAGACTGATTTGGGAATGTGTTGGGTATTTAAAGTGAATTTGAGTGAGCTTAACATGCTAAATCTGGCTTGAAAGGATTGCAATAGATGCAGATATACTGGGTTAATTCATTTTTTGTTTGGAAGTCAGTTTAAGTCAGCATTTCAAGTCAGATCAAGCAGATTTGAAGTCTGAAAACGTTCCAAAGTGTACTCATTTCTGACTTCAGGATGACTTCATTTCCAGCAGGGCTATTTTAAAAGCTGTGTTCTACACACTCTAGTACCTTCTCCAATTTAAACAAGAACACCAGCCTAGTGCACCTCTGCAGTAGAACTTCAGCAAAGCTGAATTGAGTTTCAAAAGTCTATAATTACATACAACTTCATTCTTATTGGGGACTTCTTGGTAGCAGTAGGGTGGACCTGGGTGGACAATGCACAGGGGTCCATGGAGAATTCAAACACCTCAGAGCTTGTGTGTGCAAGGTTTCATTCGTATCCCATACCCCCCCCCCCACCCTCATGAATGTTGGAGCTACAGGCTTTTAGAAAAAGGAATTTGGGCACCCCTTGCGGTCTAGCTTCCCCATGCATCTAGAAGGCCTTTTTTATACCATTGATTGAGTACACAACTACCAGTACCCAAAAAACATTGATTGATAAGAGTGGAGTTATTGTTTCAATTCATATCAAAATTTAGCCAATTGGTACTGCAGATCTTCATAAATAAAGTGCTATATATTCCTAACTATCTTTGTGGATATGCTACATTCCCTTCAAGTATAGCGGTGCTGTTTGTAAGCAAGTGCACATACTGTATGCATGCAATTTGCACAAATATATTTTCTCCTTCTTATAGCAACAGCTTAATTCTGCATCATAGCAAAATCATTCTACGTCAAAATGTACAAGTCCCTCCATAACTAACAGCAAACAATGATGGATACTAGGACATATATGAGACCCATCAAAGCAGTATCACAGTCTTCAATTAGAGAGGCACCATACACCAGCATGTACCTTTACCAGGCTGGTTTCTAAATGGCACTCAGGTGGGGACACATAAAGTACTGCACAATATCACAAATAAACAAGCTTGTGGAGGGTGTAGGATTAAACCAAATTGGTGGAAGAGAGCTGATAAAAGAGTTCTCATGGAATGCTCAATGCTAGAATTAAATGTAATCAAAATTTTTGTTCAAGTCATATTTGGTCCTTGGGATGTTGGCATAACGTACATGAATGTGACAATACAGATCCAAAGCACGTCATGACTGAACCTGAAGGAAGTACTGATCAAGGAGTGATGTCAATGTTTCAGCACAGATGGGCAATGCTTACAGTAGCAAGTCCTGATTTTACAATTGCTCTTATTCAAAATGAAACACAGGGATTTGGTTTAACCCATTAATAGAAAATGTCAAGATTGAAAAATTTCTGTGTCCCACTAACCATGGCGAGGGCTCCAAACATGACGATAGCTAGGAAATGTGTACTAATTCAGCACAAATAAAATTTACACTGGAAATTAAATGTTCGTCTATAAAATAAAAAATATTCTTCCAAATTTTCAACAATTCTTGGCAAGGAGCTTCCCATTTTGCTGGTTTTTCCACCCTTGCTCATGGCATATTCAAATCTAAGAAAAGAAATATTTCAATCATTTGCAAGGTTTAGAAAACACATTTGATCAGTGCAAGTGTAGGATATGTCACACAAGCTTGCTCCAAGTTCACAAAAATTGAATTAAAAATCTGATAACTTTACTTGCATATATTTTGAGCATCTGAAGAATTGAGTTAAGAATTTAATGCGCAACATTCTACTTCACCGTATTAAACATAAATTTATTTGAAATTACATTTTTGTACAGGATATCTTTTAAATGAGAATTAGGGTCTACTTCTGGTGGTAGAATATTCAAGCTAGGCCAAGTCCTCTCACTACTTCAGACATTCTCCCTCACAAAACCCTGTTGAATCAGACTGCACTCTCTGTCAGAATATGAGCAACTCTGCATTCTTGAATTTGATATCACAGATCAGGATGATGCATGGGTATTTCTTACACAGTACAGTTACTACAAATAAATAAACTATAATTATCAATCTGAATATCCTGAACATGCAGTTTCAAACTTCCACTTCCTTTGGCATACCAACGTCTCTATTAAACAAATGACTTAAACACCTTTAGAAGGGTTCTTGCCATCATTGAAAACCTGAAAAGTCATGAAATTTGAAAAAATATTTTCCAGGGCCTGGTAAAGTTTTCCAATTCAAAAAATTGTGTTAGCTAAGTCATGAGAAATTCGTGGAAATTAACACAAATTTTCATAAAATTTTCATAATTTGATGTAATGGCCACCCCAAAAAAGTTGTGCAAATTCTTTTAACATTTGGTCCTGGAAAAGTGAAAATTTAGTTTCCAGAAATGTGTGAACCCTGCTTCAATAAAGACACATGCTCCACTGAGTGCACCCAAAAGTGTTCCTATATTCTTGTTGCCTTTATTGTGCATGATATGATAGTCCCATTAGTTCTTTTGTGCTGTTTAGTAACTGGAATAAAATTCAGACCTAAAGTTTCAGGTATAGCTGATGTTATAACATATAAATGAAAGGCTTCAATACAGTCACAAGCTGGTTGGCAATACTGTTCAGGTATCACACCATCTTCCTATTCACAAAACTTCATACACAAAACACATTTGGCCAATAAAAATTGCTTTTGTGATGTAACCCATAAAAATGGCAAGCAAGGCAAGCAATCTTTCCAGTGTTGATGTGATTTTCTGGGTTCTGCCAGGATACTCAAAATCATGCATAAATCCATCCTGGTTGGGAAGCATCAACCAGGTGCCTCTTACTGTACACCCCAAGTCTATTTCGCTCCTCCTTCGCTCCTATTTACACATGTGTTTCCCCTAATTGCCTAACAATACCCATCTGGTAGACTCTTAGCACAGGTGGTGCCCTAGCCCTTCCAACTACCTCACCAGCCCATTCCTCTATTGCCACGCTTGCAGTAAGGGTGCACGTGTTTCTAGCTGCCAGCTTGCCATTGGAATTTACCTGTCTGTTTCTGCAAAACATTTGGTCATCATTTCTCGAGTTTGTCAAACCTTTGGAGTAGTGTTGAGTACCATTTAATTGATTCCTTAACTTCTCCTTAGCGTTTTTAGTTCGTTTTGAGAGGTACTTGGCAGTCGCAGGAGGAGACTCTGTGAGCGGAGAAGCAACGAACAGTCGGACGCCCGTCCCAAATTCTGTCTCTCCTCACTAAGGTGACGCAGGGTAGCCAGCCTCAACCAGCCCCGCATCCAGCGGACCAGACCAGGCCGGGTTTGGCCTCTCAAGACCTACTGTATATGCTATGGCTCAAGACTTCAATACCCCAGGCCCGAGTGCCGGACCTCCGTCGGAGTCGATGCCAGTCCTGCACCCTGCTAGCTGTTCATGTACCTCAGGATCAGTCGCCGGGGTACGATCCAGATTTCTCTGCATCAGATGATGAGGACGAACCTCCTCTTTTTGGGACAGCCATAACAAAGGAAGCATTCAATAAGGCCATGGAAGTTCTGCGTCGACAGCTTGGTTTTGACGAAGACCCGGAAGTAGCCCAGGCCCCACCCCCTAAGAGATCAAAGCTGACTCTCAACCAACAGGCCTCAGGCCTCCACAGGAGCTCCTCCTTCCTGTGGACGCGGAATGCCTGGATCGCTTTAAGGTTGCCGCAGAGGCGAAAAAGTGGTCCCCTTTCCCAAGGAAACAATGCTCTGAACTCACGTTAGAGGAAAAGGAATGGAAAGACTGTTTCAAGTCCCCTAGAATCCCAGTTGGGGCCATGGACCACCTCAAAAATGCTGGGGCTATCGGCGCAAAGGGTAGATTCAAGTCTGGCCCCACAAGAAAGTCGAGCCTCGCCTTTACTGGATTGGACAAGGCCGCCAGGGCTGGCATGAAACTCTCTTCTGCTCTCCTGCTAGTTGCTGAGGTCCTGTCTAGGTCCTTTCGTCAAACTGGGGAAGAGGAAGTGTCAAGGAAGGACACAGGAGCGGTGGTCAACCTATTGGGCCCCCTCTCCAGGCTTATTTTCGACCAGTTCTCCCGCATTGCTGTCAGCTCCGTCAAGGAACGCCAGGACCTAGTCATGGACGCCTTGGTCTGGCCGTCACAGGACATCAAACCTAGGTTTCTGGAACTCCCCCAGTCAGGTGACGATATCTTCGGCGGTCTTTTTGAAAGCCACCTACAAACGGAGGTCAAACGGGAAAAAGACTTGAAGAAGGCAGACTTCAGAAACCCAAGTTCCTTTTCTTCTCGTCGGCAATCTCCAGAGCGTAGAAGACCCTCTCGCCCAAGACCTCCCTCAGATCCTCCGTTCAGCGGTCATCGCTCCTTTGAACCTCGACAGTCTTCTTCCAGAGGTGGGCGTAACAGGCATTCTTCCTTCCCCCCGGGGCAGCCACCCAGAAGAAGGTTCCAGAGCGGTTCTTCTAGAGGCCGCAGAGGTTTTCAGAAGCCCCAGGGATGCCCACCCCACCTCATCTCTCCCTGCGGTGGGGGGGGGGAGGCTTTCTCAGTTTGCAGAGAACTGGGAGAAGATTCTGCCCAATGCTTGGGTCCTGGGAGTCGTCAGGCAAGGCTATCGAATAGAGTTCACGGCGGCCCTACCTTCCCGAAACATTGTAAGGTCGACTCCAGTACCCACTCTTTCGGAGCAGCGAGCCGCGCTGGAAGAAGAAATCCGTGGCCTCCTCCAAAACGAAGCCATCTACGTCGTTCACAGAGACAGTCCTCTCTACCGTTCATCGTTCTTCCTGGCCCCCCAAAAACCAGACCTTTGGGGTCCTATACTCAACCTAAAGCCCCTCAACAAGATGTATGTCTGCCCTGGCAGGTTCCGGATGGAAACCCTTCACCAAATCATTCTTGCGCTGCTTCAGAACACGTGGGCCTCCTCCGTAGATCTCAAGGATGCTTACCTCCATGTTCCAATACCACCTCAGCATCACAGATTTCTAGCATTCCGCTACCAGAACACCGACTACTGTTTCAGGGCTCTTCCCTTCAGCTTGTCGGCTTGTCGACGACCCGGAGGGTTTACACCAGAGTGACTCGTGCCATACTGACCTTTATACGCAGCAAAGGAATTCAGGTTTATGCTTACCTGGACGAATGGCTCATCGTGCGGACACAGAAACCCGTTGCTGCAGGGAGTCCACCCTGCAGGTCCTCGACCTTCTTCAGGAGCTTGGCTGGATAGTGAACCACAAGAAGTCTTCTCTGTCCCCATCCCAGCGTATAACGTACCTCGGGGCCATTATGGACTTCACGTCAGGCAGGGCGTATCCCTCTCAGGGCAGGATTTTGGCACTCTCGACCTTGGCAGCGGAGGCCATCAAAAAGCTGTTCCCCAAAGCCAGAGACTGGCTGAAACTCTTAGGCCTTATGGCGAGTCTAGTGGACATCCTGCCATACTGCCGTCTGTTCATGAGGCCTGCATGTCCAGATGCACCTACTCAGATTCTACAAGCAGAGTCATCACCCGCTATCGCTCCAGGTCCCGGTACTGTCTACAGTGAAGGAGCACCTAACCTGGTGGACCATTCAGGCCAACCTGTCGGTAGGGGTACTTTTTCAGTTGTCGCAACCTCACAACCATATCCACTGACGCATCTCTAGAAGGGCGGGTGCTGTGTGGGGTACCCACACCCTTTCCGATCAGTGGACCCGCCAGGATGGGACTTGGCACATCAACATCCTGGAATTAGAGGGGGCATTAGAGCGATTCAACAGTGGGCCCCTCTGCTCCAGCATCATCAGGTGACGCTCTTCTCAGACAACACGACCACAGTAGCTTATGTCAGTTGTCAGGGAGGGACGAGATCTGCATGCCTGTGTCACCGCACCTGGGATCTTCTCCATCTCTGCATTCTGCTGCGGGCATCCCACTTAGCAGGCAAGGAGAACGTAATGGTGGACGCTCTGTCCAGGGGCCATCTCAACGGCAACGAAGTGGTGTCTCAACCAAGTTTCCATCGCTTCGGGAAGCTCCTCGTGGATCTATTTGCCACTCACGACAACATTAGGCTTCCGATCTTCTGCACCAGACGGTTTAACCTGGAAGCCTGGGCCACCGACGCGTTATCCATACCATGGGACCGTCTCTCCGCATATGCGTTCCCACCGTTCTGCCTCCTGAACAGGGTTCTTCAGAAGCTCAAGAATTAAACAATAGACCTCCTCCTCATTGCTCCTCACTGGCCCAACCAGCACTGGTTTCCCACTCTGCTCTCGATGCTAGTGGACCTACCTCTGAAGCTCCCATCCAGTAGACGCCTTCTTCTTAAGGCCGGGTGTTGCACAACGATCCTTCGCTCCTTCACCTGTGCGCATGGAAGTTGTCATCCGACGTTTTCAAGAGGCAGGCCTTTCTCAGGAAGCTGCACAGATCGCAGCCGATGCCTGTAGACCCTCCACAGTGTGCACCTATAACAGTAGACTGGCAAGATTCACGCAGTGGGCACAGGACAAAGTTGTCGATCCCATGGGCACATCAGTTCACCAATTGGCAGAGTTCTTCATGATGCTCTTCTAGGAAGGGAAACAGACCTCGACCATCCGAAACTACTGCTCAGCCGTTGCAGCCGTTCACCAGGGCTTTTCAGATGGTACTTCTATCGGGACAATTCTGGTGATTGGTCAACTCCTGCAGGGCATGTTCCACAGACGTCCACAATGCCGCCACCTTCCACCTTCCTGGTCAATACATGACGTCCTATCTACACTGTCCCGGGCGCCTTATGAACGGATGCAGAATGCAACGTTGGAGCACCTCACCCTCAAGACCTTGTTCCTGGTGGCAGCAGCATCCGCAAGGCGCAGGAGTGAACTCCACACTCTCACGATCAAGAAGGGTTTTCTCAGACTTGACCCGTCCGGCACCAGACTCCTCCCCGTCCCGTCCTTCCTCACCAAGAACCAGACCACCTCTTTCACTCCTGCGGAGATCTTTTTAACACCTCAATTTGGGAGGACCGTCTTGTTTTCCCGGTGAGGGCGCTGAAATGGTATCTGGAGAGAACAAAATCCATCCGGACTTCGGACAGGCTCTTCATCCTCCCGAAATCTCTGTTCGGTCTGGCTTCCAAAGACACGCTTTCTAGATGGCTGGTGAAGCTGATTACTCCACATGCTCAGGAGGACGACAGGGTCAAAGGCCATGACATACGGGCGCATGCATCGTCTACAGCTTGGTTCCGGGGCGTTCCTCTGGAAGAAATTATGAAGGCGGCCGCCTGGAAAACACCGTCATCCTTTGTAGCCTCTTACTTGACGGACGTCTTGTCAACGGAAAGGGCTTTTGCTACGGTGGTTCTTCAAGGCTCGGGATCTCGCCTCCCTCCGACTCACCGGTGCTAGTCAATACATATGTAAATAGGAGGTAAGGAGGAGCGAAATAGACTCCCCAAAACTCAATGGTTTGGGTGTCTATGAGCAACCATACTTACCTCCTATTTACATCCCACCTCCCGACCCCGCTTGGGCTCAGAGCCGGTACGAGAAGCATGTGTCGTTGTCTTGCACACACTCACTACTAACGTAACATACCACATCTCCAGAACCGCCGAACAGTTTCCAGTTCCTTCCCAGGTGAGCAATGGTTTTTACTTCTCATCTTTGATTATCGTGTGTACTATGTTGGTTTTGTTCGGTGGTCGTATGTTGTGGTGGCTTAGTGTCTAACCTACTTACCTTGTGCACCTCGTAGCTGTTGCTTCTGGGTTCCAGTGGTCTGGGCTCCAAGCGGGCAATAGGAGGAATGAGCTGGTGAGGTAGTTGGAAGGGCTAGGGCGCCACCTGTGCTAAGAGTTTGCCAGATGGGTATTGTTAGGCAATTAGGGGAAATACATATGTAAATAGGAGGTATGTATCGTCGCTCATAGACCCCCAAACCAATGAGTTTTGGGGATTGTACCTGAGATTTTGAATTTTCATTCCAGTTGACTGTGACACTGTACATGACTAGCATATGCAAAGGTGAACTTGAAAACTTTGGGTGGATCCTTGGGCTGGTCCTCCTGTGCTAAAAAAAAAAAAACAGAATAATGCCCACAGAAATATTTTTGCTCTGTCTGAGTTTTGTTTCCTTGCTTACTTAAAATTTTTCTGGATTGCTTAATAATCTGCATTGGTACTTCTCCAAATTAAATGTAATAAGCAGGCTCAGCTGGAACTAGAAATGTATGAAAAACACTTATAATTTTGTTTCTTTATTCTCCTTGTCACAAATTCCAAAAAGATGAAATTGTTCTCATATTTCTCACTTTCTTGAAGAGAGAGCTACTCATAAAAGATTTCTTTTAAACTTGTGGTGCCAAAACTTGCTTAACTGGACAAGGCCAGAGCTTCAGAGGTGAGGTTGGTATTACTG
This sequence comes from Holothuria scabra, assembly GCA_037179385.1. Classification (NCBI taxonomy): domain Eukaryota; kingdom Metazoa; phylum Echinodermata; class Holothuroidea; order Aspidochirotida; family Holothuriidae; genus Holothuria; species Holothuria scabra. The sequence continues at coordinate 8,903,987 of CM074201.1, forward strand.
TCAGTAGGTCTTGGAACTGGGGATAGGCATACTACCATTCCGGAAATATTTTGAGCAGAATCCAGATCAAAATGGAAATTCAAAAGACGTAACAAAAACTTGATATTTTTCCATCAGGTACCAGGTTTCTCTTTTCAAAGAAACTGAAACCAATGCATAGTGAATTCACCTAGATAGTCTACTTTCATGTTTAGACTTGACTGCTTCTTCCCACGTTATATTGTCTGCCTCTGCCTCATCAGTTTCATTTTCATTTTGGCAATCCCAGGAAATCTTCAACTGAACTGTTGACAAAATAGATTGTACTGCACTTAGACCTGTACTTCAAGTCACCTCTTGTCCAAGCAGGCAATAATAATAGAGCAATTAGCAAAGTTTGGAAACTACACTTTATCCTTTATATCATATTTTGAAGAAAAATGAATGAAGAATAAAACTAACAAACTGACAAATGGCAAAAAATTTGCAACTCAGGTAAAGGTATTTTTTATCCGTGGATGTGTTCATGCCAATTGCAAATGGTGAATGTTCCTACTATGCAGTTTCATGATACTGTTTCAATCTAGAGAAATCTCAGATCCTCTTTTCTGCCCTTAAATATCAAAGCATGATTAATGAAAAGCTTAAAGGGCAAGAGCAGTCTCCCCAACTTGAAGTAGTGTAGTACACCATCCCTGTTTCATGATTGGCTCTTCACGGTCATGTGCCATTTTTGGGGAGTCACTGCTTGGTTTTCCTAGAATATGTAATATTGATTAGTCCTTAAAAATTTAAGATACTTATAAGAAATTAAGAGAAGTGAAAAGAAAATTGTGAGCTTTAGCCTTTGCTTCAAAATACAGTAAGTTTGGGATGACTGTTCGTGCCTTTCAATGTGGAAAACTGACAACAGCAGTCATGTACCTTGGAGTACATATGGTTAAAATGGGAAGACCCAGTGATGCATCTGCCAGGACTGAGCCTATACACCACATTAAAAAAAATTACAAAACAAATTCTGTTTAACAAAGGATTTTTTTCTTTCCTGGTCAGCTTTTTGATGTTAACATTTGACATTTCGAAAGCACGTTGGAAAGCACGTATAAATATGTTTTGCAAGCATGTGACTGCATTTGAAAATGGTCAATCAGTTATCACTAGAAAAAAACTTGCATTTTCAGAGTTAACACCCAAAGAAACAGATTGGGTAGTATCTTGTTGGAATAATAGATAAAATAAGTAATAATACAAAAACATAGGACTTCATAAATCCATTTTGAAATGTTTAGAGTAGCCTAGCTAGGTTACAAAATAAAAGGAAATATAACTACTGTTAGTAGAGGAGAGATATATCTGACAGTCAAGCTACAGTACTGTACTTCAGAAGAAATGCTTACTGTCATGAAAAAAGTCGAAGCTATAGGACTTTATGAACAATTGCAGTAAGTATAGCACCCTCCTCTCACACTGTGACAAAGACATCACACTTCCACTGCAGAAAGACAAGGGAAGACTGGCATCCAATACCCCCATCCCTTTTTGTTAAGGTAGAGGGCAAAACAATTCCATGCTAAAATCTTGAATGAACCTTTGTGTTTGGGCAATTTATTTTGCCATAAGTGTTCAGTAAAACCAGGAGTGACAGAGAGGTGCTACATACGGGGAGCAAGGTGGGGCAAGGGGATTCATCTCCCAGTTATGATGGATGCATGGTCCCCACTGTGTATAGGAAACCTTTTCCATTCTTTTCAAGGGAGCATAGATGGGTATTTTATTTATTGTCCAGAAAGTGACAAGTAACTCCAATGGTGTACTTCTAATTCTTGAAGGAAATGCAATTGTCCTTTAATAAAAACCACAAAACTTGAAATTTAATTTTCAAATCCAAATCAACATTGAATTTAAAATCCAAATTTTCAATGTTTCTTTCATAACATTTCATTAGTTCAAAATAATTCCCAGACGAATCTCTGGGTTTGGCCATAGATTTGGGTTGCTTGTGCCTCTTTTGAAGGATTTCATCATTCCCTTGGAAAGAGACTGCATGGCACCATGCCGGATGTTGTGACTTCTTACAGCACGTACTACAGTACAATGCTCTAATCATGGGTGAAAAGAGTTGTGAAGCTGAGAAGCTCCTTCCCAGGAAATTTGGACATCTGGAGGGAAATTTCCCTTTTCTGTACATGAAAATGCAGGGAGAATTGTGGGAAATTTTACTCTCTTCCTGGGAAATAATGCAACTCCCTTCCTAGGAAATAAATATTTTTTCCAGCCCTGGCTGTAATACATGTGTAGTTAGTTAGATTGAGTTTTACTGCCCAGTTTCCAACCTATTGGTTCAAGTCAAACCAGCCACGGCCTTTTTTCCAGTTGTGGCTCACTGGATTGTTTTCCCTACCCCACAGCTTATACAGAGCATCGATCACGCAAAACGGCAGTAGGTTCCTTTTTACAGTCTTTGGTATGGCTCGACCTGGGAAGTGAACCCGGGCCTTCCGCGTGAGAGGTGGATGCTCTATCATTAGACCAAACACACTGTCTGTGTAATACATGTTGTATAAGGGAATCGTGCATAGAACATGTATGATGTCCGTCTGAACTCAATGAAAGTGCAGCTAGTCTTGGGCAATAACTATTGGTTTTAAGTTGAACAGCCATTGCAATCCTCCCTGTGTTTGGCTTCCATAATTACCTGTAGTTGCTGATGAGGGACAAACTGGCTCTAAAATACTGTCATAGTGGCCCTTGACAGGAGTAGATGTCAATGCTGCAATTCAATGGAATATCATATTTACGGCTGGTGATGCAAGATTGCAGCCCAGGATGAACTGTTTGGATGATGTTCAATTATTATAACCACACTTTTAACTACTGTAAACTTGATAATAGGGCAATGCTTGTTTTCAAGGAGGTATCTCACAATTTCCTTCTCATTCCATAATATTGGATATTCAGGCAAACCAAGCAATTAAGTAAATTTCACATTTAAGGAAAGAATATTGTCACCTGACTTAGCCAATCATGAAACGGGGCAGTCTAACTACTATACACTACTGTACTTTATACTGGGGTGACTGCTCTTGTCTTCAAGGAAGGGAGCACATCATATCAACATAGCAAGGGAGCACATCATATCAACATAGCAACTAGCCCAATTTGTTAATGTAAACTATTCAAGCAAATGACATTCAACCTTATGAATGTTGGCAATGTCAAAACATTACCATAGTGGGTATATATTTAACATTGTGCAATTGGGAGAAAATAATATTCACTCAGGCTTTGTGGACAACTAATTGATGCTGCAACTCTACATCATTATCAAACAAGATATTGGATAAAGGCTTAGCAATGCTCATAAACTGTGCAATATTTTAGTAGTTAGTAGATATAAAGTTTCTAGATAGTAAAGATGAAATTTAACTATACCCAACATGAACATGTCATACAGTATTGTGTCAGTCAACTCAATAAAAAGTTCAAAGTTTAAATTTACTTTCAAGTACAGTTCACGTGCAAGTTAGTTTTCCCTTTAGTCACCTCTTACAGTATAGGCAGGAAACAGGCTTCACCCCTGGAAGCTCTGAGGTTTTAGCATACTGTATCTCTGAATGAAAAATGTAGTCTCTGGAGAGGTATGTTATTTAAATTCTTTTCAGTAAACCAAAAACCAACTCCTTTCTGACCAGCTAACATTTGGGCAGGGGGAGTGGGGGTGGGGGGGGGGTGGGTACCCGGGGAAGTGACATGTTGAATTTCCCTGCCTATAAAAACCCTGTCCACACCTTTTTGCTTCAGTGAACGAAGGTCAACAAAAACCAGATAAGAAATGGCCCTACTGCTTGCCTTTCACACCTCACAAACAGTGGCACATCTGGCTGGTATTATTCAGCCTTTCTTCACATCTTCCTCTAGCTGCCTCTTATCAAGCTTGTGGTTTCTTGGAGCTTGCTTGAATGAGTTAAGCAGGAAGTCGGGTAAAATTTGATTACCCCACCAAACCTCCCTTTTGGTGGGGACTCGGGTGAAATATCTAATAGGGTAAGAAATTCCTCATGGAGGGGGGCCAAGGACAAAATCTAGGGAGGGCAAATGCCCCAATTTGCCCCAACATAGAGCCACCACTCATGGTACTAGTTAAAGCTGGTAAAACGTTACGTGCAATTCTGAACAGCACAAGGTAGACTGTTCTGTGCTATAGTGTTGTGAAACCATGGAATTACTATCTGGAAGTTAGCTGGGAATACATGCTTTTGGAAGTTGAAAGACTTGTTTTAATACATCCTGCAGTTATGGGTGTAACAGCTAGCAACTGATGTGAGGTTGGTCATTCACTTGGCACTGTCTGTGTGGCCCACTGCATGTGCAGTACTTTGAAGAACACCTGAAAAGTAAACCAAGACTATTTGCAATGAAACAGTATGTAATTTTAGGGAAGAGTGAAATTATATCAGACTTCCATGATTTCAAATCACATGACCCTGAATGATTAAGGGGTGGTGTCAAAATTGGTTGTTATAAGAGTCATAATAATGATGATGATCATGGGAGGAAACTCCCCTTAGCTCATTTCAAAAAATTGAAGTACCCAAGCAGAAAAAAAGATAAATCCTGAGAGCTATCACTGCTTTTGTGTTCAGTGTAATAGAAGAATACAATCACAATGCCTCTAGATCTGTTGTGCTGGTCACTGGACATTTCCTGAGTAGCTTCATGGATCAATGCACACACAATACTCTATTGAAATTGACTTAATCCATCTTTCCTGCCATGTGCCTGCTATGGCGGGTACCAAATTTGAAAAGTAGCTAAGGGGATTTTCCTAGCATGATTGATGATGATGTGAACACATAGGCCCCATTAAAACAGAAAGGGACAAGGGAGGGATTGCAATCTATTCTGTCTAAAGGGAATTTTAAATCAACCTACCAATTACCAGTGGCATCAGCAGTGGCTCTTGTATCCCCCCCCCCCCATGCAAAAAGTGTAGTGGGCAAAATGGTTACCGCCCGCGAGACCGAAGGCCTGCGAGACCGAAGGCCCGCGAGACCGAAGGCCCGCGAGACTGACGGTACCAAAGTACATTTTTCATAGGCGCCAAAGTACATTTTACATCGGCGCCAAAGTACATTTTTTTCATCGGCGCCAAAGTGCATTTTTTTACATCGGCGCCAAAGTTCATTTACAGTTGATTGAGTTTGTGCACATATAAATGTGTCAAAGAGGCAAGATCAAAGTGTCAATGTCCAGTTTGTTTGTCTAGTGATGAAAAAGAAAATCCCGCCCCCCCCCCCCCCCCCAGAGTGGAGTATTTAAGGACCTGTAAAATATACTGTAGCAGATGGTATTATTTTAACCCGCGTATTTTCGAAATGTAACAATACAATCTAGATTCTACACGGGATACCCGCAGAGAAGTATCTCTCAACCTTCATGAGTAATTTTCTCACTGATCTCCATCCAACTAGTTTATTTCTGCTTTCAATATTCTGTACATTGATTATTTATCACTTAGTATTGTAGTATCATTCTAAAATTTGTTGACGTGTTTGAAAATCATTTTGAACAAAAATGTATCGGGATATGAATTTTGTCTGATCTATCAAAAATGCAAATATTTATATTTGTGTGATTACAGCACAACCAAAATCTACTGCACATACGAACTGACGAAGGACTGGATTTAACTCAGATATCATCAGCAATTACATGGAAACTTTATCTTCCTTTGCTTCAATATTACATTTGCGTAACATTCACAAAAGTATTGAGAGTCAGAGTTTGACAAAGATTCATAAGCTTTTGTTTCATCACCTTATTTTCCATTCTTAACTGATTGTTTACCAGTCGGAATATTGAAACATTGTAGAGGTCTTTCAGGTTAGATGAAACGTTGATTTTTGTTTTAATTACTGATGAACGAAAAATCTGAACATTTCCAGCTAACAAAATTTTACACAGATGTAAGACCATTCATTCCCATAACACTGTAATTATTCGCTACCGGTACGTTACACCGTGATCGCGGATCAGTTTTCATTTCTTTTAAGTCAATTTACAAATATGGTGCATAATTAAACAATAGCATAATTGCATAATTAAGCAATAGTGATTTACAGCAACGGTGATTTAACTGATTTTCCTTTAAAAATTCTTTACTCTCAGTTCCCTTCTTTTCTATTCGTTTTATCTGTATATCCTTTGTTTAACATCCAAGTTTTAGTTCCACCATCTTAAAAAACTGCCAATTACTTTATGTTTATGTCAGTTAATCCCACGCTCTGTTTGACTTTAAGCATCTTTCGATATTGTAAATTATAGTCATATGCTCTATTAGTCGTCATTTCCGGTTTTTAGAAGCCAATAAGGAATAAGATGGGGCAGAAAAACTCTGTATTTTGTCAAAATGCTTTTGGGTATCTCATGTACAACATATATGATGTGCTAGGTGCTGTTGTGTCTAATTTGCATAAACCGAAAGAAAAACTTTGATGTAATTTTGAGAAAATAGAGCAACCTGACCCTTAATTCTTTTATTTGTAGAGGCTTAGAATATCATACTTCTTTGTACCAAGTTTCAAGTGTCTGTCATACCTGTAGACAAAATGGCTGCTAATCAATCTCAGTAGTTAAATCAATTAGAAATTCATTATATATAAATAATTAAAAGCATTAATTATCTCAAAATGACTTTGTAGATTTTGGCCAGAGAATCAATATCAAATATCAAAATCAATATCTTGTTTTTTTTTTCTCGAGTTATTACCAAAACACCGGCAAAATTTGCCGGCTTCTATTATCTATTTTCGGTTAAACATGGATAACTCTATAACGGTACATGCCATTTAAAAAGATACCGCCATTTGATTAAGACAGGCATTTTGCATCAGGAAATTTGATTCCTACATATGGCTACTTACCCTTCGTTACCCTAGCTCTAGTTTCAGACAACCCCGTGTACTAAGTGTTGAAAAAGAAACCTAACTTTAAATTTTATATTTTTTTTTTTGGCCCTTGATAACAAAAAAAAAAAAGTACTTTGGCACCGATGTAAAAATGTACTTTGGCACCGATGTGAAAAAATGTACTTTGGCTCCGATGTAAAAAATGTACTTTGGCGCCGATGTAAAAATGTACTTTGGCGCCGATGTTAAAAATGTACTTTGGCGCCGATGTTAAAAATGTACTTTGGCGCCGATGTTTAAAATGTACTTTGGCGCCGATGTTAAAAATGTACTTTGGTGCTGATGAAAAAATGTACTTTGGCGCCGATTTTAAAAATGTACTTTGGCGCCGATGTTAAAAATGTACTTTGGCGCCGATGATAAAAATGTATTTTGGCACCGATGTAAAAAATGTACTTCGGCGCCGATGTTAAAAATGTACTTTGGCGCCGACGAAAAAATGTACTTTGGTACCGTCGGTCTCGTGGACCTTCGGTCTCGTGGGCCTTCGGTCTCGCGGGCCTTCGGTCTCGCGGGAAACCGCCGGTTGAGGGTTATACTTTTTATTCATTGAGAGTCTATAATCACATGTAAACTAATCTTCTAAGTAAAAATATATCCAAATTTTTTCATGTAAAGGATTAAGCATGCACAGGTAAGACCAGACTTCCAGTCCCTCAATGACACCTTTTGAATTTGATAGCAACCAAGCAAATTATTAGAAACCTAATCAAAGAGTTCCAATTCTTGTGACCTTTTAACTTAGGGCAAGAGCAGTTGCCCACCTTATTTTGAAACAACAGCCAAATCTCACAATTTTCTTACTTCTCTTCAAAGCATCTTCATAATATTGTTGGACCTCAATATTGCCTATTCATGGTAAACCAAGGAGTTAAGTAAATTTCATGTCTGAGGAGAAAAAATATTGTCACATGACTCTCAAGACCCAATCATGAAACATGAGTGTAAACTACAATACTTCACCTTGAGGTGACTGCTCTTGTCCTTTAAGCCTCTCCCACAACTGTCTAAAGCTCATCCTCATTCAGCAAAATTTCAGTTTATTCCTTCAGCAGTGAGTTACACAAGACCCCAATGGGTAATCAAAAGTAAACAGTCTCAGTACAGTATAGTACACAGTACAGTACATGCTATGTGATATGAGCTACAGTGCGCTGCATTTTTAAACATGCTGTCAATCAAAGGGCTCTGCTAATTGAGAATTTCTGTGAACCACAAACATTGTAGGTTTGGGGTGAGAGTTGGCTGTCTTTTAATACAGTGTGTCCACTGAAAGATTGTAGTTTGAGGTGACAAAAATTGCTTTTTAAAAATGTTTTACAGAGCTCTGTTCATGTCTTTAATGTTATCCTTCAGACCAACACTAATTTCACTGAATTTTTAACCAACAAGCATTAATTTAATTGTAGTTCAGGGATTACTAAGAAAGGAGCCTTTTGTCCTTTAATTCACAGAAATAAGGTGATCACCTTATTTCTGTCAACTCAAGCTCATTAAATAATAACACATTATGCTAAGTCTTAATTGCCTTTTGAATGGAGCAAAATATCATGCAGTGAGGTTGCTTCTTGAAAAAGGAACATAGGCACCCCAGTACATCAAAGGCGGTGTGGGGTGTAACTAATATCTTAGTTTGTTACATGATCTGTGACCTCACATGAGCTATTCTTTCACTGTGTTCATACTGCATGAAAAGCAATTAACACATGCTGACTGACCTATAAGCTAACCCCGAATGTTACGTAACTTTTTGTGTATTGAAACACATCTTTCACTGTCAATCAATAGATCAGACATGAAACTTGACTTTACCAAGTCTGCATGCAGTGGGCTTCTTTTCCTCCCTGAAGCGATAAGAGTTATTCAGGCAGAAATGAAGGATGTAGCAAATAGTAAGAGGGAACGTTTCATCATGTGTGTTAAAGTATTCAACATGATATCATGTACTTTCTTTTATTGGATAATAAATAGCAGACACATATCACCATGTACATGCAACAACATACATGTATCTATTCCCATTATTTCCAAATTTTTATCATGAATACCAACAATTACCAGTCATCTAAAACCTTCTCAGTTCTAGATATACCTTGTAAGGAAAGAAAAGGAAACCAGTGTTATATACATGCAAACAGACTTACTCAAACACACAGAGGGGGAACTACAAAGTATTCGCTAACAATAGCACAGACAGTTGTGGGCCCAGTTTAAAATCCTTTTATGTCAGGTCAGAAAAGTGATAAAGCTCTTTTACATTCTTTGCCAGTGTAAAGATTATGCCAATATTCCCCATTTGGTCTAAAGAACTTTTTGGTTTCCCGAAAGGGAAATCCTTTTGACTCATGCAGACTTCACTTTTGCAAAACATGTGTAGGATCGTGCATTTTAGTGTTGGCTAAAGCTATGGTTTGTAAGCTCAACGATTGAGAACTATTTCTTTGTTTTGTTTTGTTTTCAGTAGAATAGTACCAAGCCAAAGCTTGTCTTCATTTCGGATGATTGAGGTTGTTGTTGCTAGGGTATATCATTTTTAAGAGGGACATCTGTGTAAATGGTATTACTGGACACTTAATTCACCAATTATAATGCAATGTTTGCCTGTTTGTTTCTTTTTGAAAAAATACTGTGACTTTCATGGGGTATATTTGTAATTTCTGATTGCATAATTGCATAAACATCAAATTTTGTCTAGAAAATATGTCCACCTGAGGCCGTTAAATAAATGTGTACCTTCTGCTTAATGCTGCTATCTTGAAGGAGCATTTTACTACAGTAAGTGGTAATACATAACTTGATAGCAGGGCATAGTCAAATATTTCCATGTTTTCACAAAGTGACTGACATTTATAAATATCACTACTTTGTCAATATTTTTGCTTGGAATTATAATTTTACTACTCATTATGCATGGTAAAAGGTACTTCGATGCTCTCGCAAAGAATTGTGAGGTTTTTTTTAGTTCAAGATACAGCTTTACTCCCTGTTTTTAAGTGGAAGGTATTGAACAGTCTAAAAGGTCACACGTCCGGCTGGCTTTTCGACCGCAGTTACGTAATAGCACGCACATAATACATGCATTCGGGTCAGTTAGTGGTTGTGGCCTTATATTAGCAGAGAGCAAAGTAAAGTATTACCGTGTTTCTTGCATGGAGGCTAACATTTATTTTGATTTATACATCAATACTTCCACAAAATATTGTTTTAAATCATTTCTAAAGATTTGTCTCCCATTTGCAAATTTCAAAAATACCTTTGGTACAAATTGTTAGGAACTTTTTAGCCAAGATAAACTCTTTACTCCCTATGATTTAAGTAGAAGACACCTGGACCTATTAAAAGGTCACTTATCCGGTCGACCTTTCTATTCTTTATTGCCTTGACAACACATACGTGACTTTCGTTGAATCATTTCGTCACGACACTTCAACTGGATCGTAGTAGTGTATGGATAATACTGAGTCTCACTTGCTATTTTCACAGCCTGAAATAAGACCCAAAGAAAAACTTTGCAATTAGGCAACTGAAGGTCGTTTTGAACTGCCCCCGTCTAAAGAAATATATTTCTCCCTTCTTTCGGGAAACTTTTCATACTTAGGTTTTGATTAAGTGATACAGTTGACAGATTCTTCCATAAATTTCACGGGTAGAACCCTTCCAAGGGTAGAATTTCCAAGTACACTTGCTCTAAGATTTGCCATCAATGAAAGCTTTGTTTCCCTGGTGCAAAAGTTTTAAAATCTTCCAAAAACATAAACCACTTAATTCTTTGATTGGCAAAAAATGCAGACATGTGCTAGGTGCAACTAATATGACTTGCAACACTCGAAGCACGTAATAATTGCATTTTACAGTATCCAAGTTAAAGGCAGTCACTCGTCACCCCAAACTACAGTTTCAGTATACGTATATCAAAACTCTCAATTGGTACAGCTCTTTGATTGGCATCACATTCAAACAATGCATCATAGCTGAATTACACAGCATGGGCACTGAGAGTGTCTTGATTACACATTATGGACTTGTATGGCCACTGGGACAAGCCATGAAGCAGGATTGTGTCTGGATAAAGATGAGTTTTAGATAAATGTGGGAGGGGCTAGAAGTAAGTAGTTTGGGAGAATTGGAACTGTTTGGGATGATGAAAATATGCCTTTAAACTATCTTTTCCTACCTTTCTTCAGAAGTTCCTGGCCCTTTTCAAAGTTTTTCAAAAACACCCCAGGGTTAATCTGGAAGGAGTCAACATGGTGGCCATCCATAAACACCTTTTTCAGTTTTTTTAGTTTTGATAAAAGGGATGTTTTTACCATTTGCATCCCTACTCTGAGCAGCACACCCCCATTTGGCAGTACTTAGTAAGTTGCATGTGGCTTTGCACAACTCTCCGCTCACAATCAGTTAAGTGTGTATAAAACACTTAGCACCCTTACATTGTACAGTTTGTCCAAAACATGTTGCCACTGAATAAAGTCAATGCAGCGAAACATTCAAAATTTTGCTATGATCCATTAGCCTACAGTCTTCTAAAATTATACTGTTACAACATCAATTGCCAGAATAACATAGAAAGGTGGTACAATGGTGTCCCTATTGCACAATCATCATGCCCTACCATTTGCAAATGTCATGACAAAACACTGTTGACTTCCAAAGGTTATCAATTACTATAAATATGCATAACAAAGGTAGATCATGAGACTTGACAACTGTAGATGCAAAGTTGTGATAGTAATTAGACACAAACACAACAACCTGGAAAGATAAATGGGGTTTGTCCCTATGTGGTGTCACACAACATCTGTTCCATCCTTAATTAAAGGGAAATATTGTGTAAGGCTCCAACAAAGCAGAGTACAAAAATAATGGCTCAGACACTATCCAACAATTCAGTCTTAATCATAAACCCAAGCAATAGCTACATCTCTTCAAAAAACTATGTGCAAGAAGAGCCATGGACCTTGCATCATTTGAAATGTTCAAAGTTTGGGTGAACAAACTATTCTTGAGCAACAAAAGACTTAATTTCTATATGTGGGAAACTTATTTCTTGAAAAGAAGGCTACCATACTGCTATTTTTTGATAATCTATCACCCTTAATAAGTAAGTTTTAAAAGGATGAATTTTTCTTGCAAGACAAATGCAATATTTCCCTTTAAAGCTGTTTGGAACAGTGTTGTAACAAGCCACAACTCGAGTCACTTCCTCTCAAAATGATAGTGACTTGATAGAATTCAGGAGTAATTTCCCCATTGAAATAGTACAGTGACTCGAGTCAGACTCGACTTTAGTCACTGAACAGTTTGAAAACTCATGACTCGAGTCACTATATAATCTAGTGACTTGATTACAACACTGGTTTAAAACAAGAACACTTGCAAGCTTACCAGAATGCTGGAAGGGAAGCAAAAAACTTCACACATTTTAATCTTAGCTCAGTCAGAATTTCTAGCTTTCTGTAAAAAAAATAGGGCTAATTTTCAAAATCCTGGAGGTTGCTAATTTTGAAATAAACAATGTGAACACCCACACTTTTGGCTAAAAGCCTTTTTACACCCAGGCAGCATGGTCAGATGCGATACACCAGGTGCTGTATGCGTTGTGTACAGCTGTGAAGGGCATGCAAAATGAGAAAGCTCCCTAAAGAATTTATATTGCTGTGAAGATGGAAAGGTGTTAGTAACATGCATCTGTGTAAAAAATCTGTCAAAATATATTCTGGTAATTATTCAAATATTAGCCTGCAGGCTTCATACCAACTGCATTGGCTATTTTCAGCCTACAGTCACAAATGGAAACAGAGTACCAAAAAGCCAGGGGGAATAGCACATGAAACCAAGAGGCTGGGAGACCTGGATAAAAATGTAAGTTCAAACTGGGAAAGTTGACAGGTATAGAATGTGCAGGTATAGAATGTCAACTAGATAAAAAGGTAGAGAACTTTAAAACATGGTTTCAAATACAATTCAAATTTGTTTTCAAATACATTTTAAATACAGGGGAAGTCTTTCTTTGGTCCTCTCATACATCAGGCAGGAAACACTGTATGGATATATAGTATTCCACAAACCCCAGTCCACAGGTGGCTATACACATGTCATTAATGAGAAAACAACAAGGTTTTGTGGCATTAAATGATAAGCTCTGGCATTAAACTGAATTCAATTATCCCCTTTAAAATGCGAACAAAAGATCGTTACTACACATTCCCATGAATGGCTGGTTGTCAGCACCAAATAACCAATACATCCCTCCATGGTTGTCCCCCATTGATAATGCCTACAGTACTTCTGGCCTGTCATGAAAGGCTACAAAGCCATGGACTTGAACCATTCTATCTTGATTACACATACAACACATTTGTATAGTTGTGTCATTAAATCCCATCTAACTAATTAACTAACACATCATGTACATGGTTCTGCATTCAGAACTGCCATGTTACCACTGATCTTTAACACGGTCGTGTTGACAATTAGAGGAACTGAAATGAATGGCATTTAAACCAGTCGATAAACAGCCAAAAGCTTTGAAAAGCTAACATACTCTGCCTAATACCAAATACACATTTTGGCCTGCAAAACATATAATAAGCCTGAAGTTATGGTGGTGTTCCGATACTAAAAAAAACTAGAAAACTGAAGGTAATTAGGGGGGTAATAGGGTAGTGTAAGGGTAGTGAAGGGTAGTGTAATAGCCTTTTTGGTTCGTCTGATTAAGACAAATCTAGATGTCACAAAAGTACTATATTCTTGGATTTTACCTGTAAAGACCCAACAACTGTGAAACTGTGTCTCCCCTAGGCCTTCCCAACAATGCCTTCCCAACAATGCCATTCAATATGCTCACTAATGCATACTTCCTTCCAACTTGGTGTGTTCATTGCTGGGTTCAAGCAGAATTTTATTAAGTTCAACAACACAAGTCCAAGAATTTATTTTTTACTAATTTACTGATTTTTTTTACCAAATTTGCACTGACTTATTGCTAATTTTAGGGCAAGACTGCAGTCATCCCAAATTGAAGTAATAGACTGTCCAGTTTCACGATTGGCTGTTGGGAGTCATGTGACAATGTTTTTTCTCTTCAGATGTGAAATTTACTGGAAGTATAACTGCTTGGTTTACTTTCATTATGCAAAAGTAAAGTCATAAAATGCAATGAAAGATACTTTAAATTGAAATAAGACAAAATCTGTGTTATTTAGCCCTTTCTTCAAAAGAAGTTTCGGGGGACTGCTTTTTACCTGTAAATTTCAGTCCTGTGCAACTGTCAAAAATCATGTATTGCAAGTTTGCTGTACTTATCAATATATTAGTGGGCCAGCTAATTCAGCAGACCAATCCATCAAGAGTACATGAGATTTCACACATGCATCGCATGTATAAAGCCTACAGTACTACTACTGTACCATTACAGGCTGCTACGCCATTGTGCATCACTATTTCAGTACACAATAAACAGTTCATACAGAATCCTTTGCTTTCCTTGTGATAGGCATTCTTGGAATTCCATACCTTCCCAGATGCACTCAACTGAGGACAGATCCACAGATATCTGAGAGGTAATAATCTATAAAGAGTTTACAAATCACTGAGTCCCCAACAGGCAATTTAGAGGACCAGCCTGATTTGGTCCTGTAAACATATTTGCCCCATAAATTCTGTACAGACAGGTCAGAAAATTATGTCTTATATCACCACTGAACAGAGCAGCAATTTCAAGAGTAGAAGCAATACTACAAAAATGGGTCATGTAAAACTCAAAATAGTTAATAATAAATGTAAAATGTACCATGGGAAACATAAATAATGTAAAAAAAGAACACCAGATGTTTTCATTGTTCGTGTTAGCCAAAATAAAAACCATCAAAATTCTCTGCTTTATCTTTACAAAATAATAAATTACGAAATTTTAATTTTTAGCTTACTACATACAGTACTGTATTGTATCATGCTGACTATCTGCACACAGGACAAAGCACTTAAGTCATATAATTCAGAAAAAAAACTGCTGTTTCTGGCACTACAGCATTGTGCTGTGATCTCTTTGTTCTAGTCATTTCAGAAGTCTGCAAGAAAAACTGCAGAAAGTAAGTTCTGTACCGCAGGCTTCACTCGTCCACAGTGGGTGCACTTCAGATTTGGAAATTTATCAAACATACTGACTTCACATATCATACAGTAAATTTGTTGAATTGAATTTTTACCAAGTCACTTCCTCATAATTTGTATTTGTGATACACTCTACTTGCTGGTAGCTTCTAAGTGGTAAATTGTGTAGCCGATATACAATAACACTTTGACATTTAAAGTATTGAGTATACTGCACAATAGACACTGCAAACCTACCCTGGAAATAAATCTTAAAGTAACACCAACTGAAGTTTTTATTTCATACTATAGTGCTCATTCGAAAATCCTTTGAGTATTGTATTCAAGAAAAAGGTTCTCTTTTCCTGTCAGCAGTACTTTTCACATGTATGCAATTCTTCTTTACTGAAGTTTAGCCTACAATTTGAAACTGTACACGTAATATAAATTTACAACTTTTAAGAACTTGAGTTTATAATTTTCATACGTCTCACTGAG
Source organism: Holothuria scabra (assembly GCA_037179385.1). Classification (NCBI taxonomy): domain Eukaryota; kingdom Metazoa; phylum Echinodermata; class Holothuroidea; order Aspidochirotida; family Holothuriidae; genus Holothuria; species Holothuria scabra. Next base: position 8,919,526 of record CM074201.1, read on the forward strand.
CTACTAAGCAATTCAAACCCTAACAGTATATGTCACCATGCCTAGAGTCACTTCAGCTGTTTTTAAATAAAAAAAAAAACACAAAAGAGAAAAACTTTGTAAAATGAGAGCATCTTCTCAGCAGTTACTTTTCCTATATAGACATTAATTTACACTTTTTCTATTTCATGGCAAAGACACAATTTCATGAGATATTTAACAGTAAATTGAAAATCTTTAGCTTTTACATTGAGACCAACCCTTCATCATTCTCTCTGAGTATTTGATCATCTTCAATTTTTAAAAAACAATTCTAGGCAGACTAATGTTCCAAGAATTATCCTTTAAATTCATCCAGTCGGTCTTTCCTCTGTTGACAAAGAAAACATGGTGTAATCTCACCAAGCCATGTACACATGTGAATTGTAAAATTGGCTTTTGCAATTGCCTTTTGTTTGTATAAATGCCAAATCCTTCTGTGCATGATTACCTTCTAATTTGTACCCTTTGAAAGAATAGTCCTGAAATTGACCACTAACTAAACAAGGCCTAGCCTAGACTGACTCCTTTCTATACTGTAACTTAAAGAGGGCATGTCGAAGTCACTTCTATCTATTATTGAACAGGTATAATTCTGGCAACTTCATCAACAAGAGCCCAATGGGCACTGTGGTTCCTTGCTGGATATTATAAGAACTAGTGTACAGCCAGTCTTTGAAATAGAGAGAAGCGAAAGCAGCTCATACTCAATGTTTGTAACATCTTCACAAGGGGTATTTTAGTACTTATATTACATGATATCAATGATTAAATTTTTGTGGCCTTACTAACATTCAACTTGTATAATGCTTGGTGATCCTTCAAAAACATTTCCTCATTTCCATATGTATTTATGCTTGTAATCAAACTTGATATTATCACCAATAAACAATACACAATGTGGTTAGAGAGAGAAAAACACCCCTTGTACTTCTCTCATAAGTTATTTTTACCTGCTCTCAAATAAAACTTGCTATTACTTTAAAACAATCTACCATTTGTCCTGTTTGCTATCTTTACACAGAAAACAGGGTTTATTCAGCAGTTAAGCCTAAAGCAAGTGATTAATGGGGTGTGATAATAGAATGAGGATTAGGTTACTCCACAGAGCACAGCAGTATTAAAGAGACATACTGTATAACCCATGCATTGCTTCCACTGGCAGAGAGACCAGTTAAATGCAGTGTGACCTGTGCTCATTGAAATCTACAGATTTCAGTTAATTGCCCTCTTACAACTTTGAATGATCCAAAATCTGTGTACAACCCGAAGTAATCATTAATGAACGAATGTAAAGGCCAAACTTCTAAGGTGTTTGGGTGTATAAGCATGCAAAACCAGGTGAGATAAAAAAAATCTATTGAACCTATCTTTATCTAGCTTACAATATTTTCTAAATAACATTTCCAGTGGCTGACCTCCAGTGACCTTGATGACCTTTGACATTTACCAAACACAGATTGGTTTGAAATCTGTCCTTTTTACCTTAAAATACTATGTTAAAATGTTTTTCAGTGTTTGACCCCTGGTGACCCCAGATGACCCCTTGACCTTCACCAAACGTATCAGATTTCATCCTTACACAATAACACACCCACACACTAAGTATGACATCTATCCAAGTTTCCTATCTTGAAATATCATGTTAAGGAGGTTTTTAGTTTTTGACCTCTGGTGACCCCAAATGACCTTTGACCTCCACCAAACACGATAGAGCACACCTTCAAACTACGACACTTCTATATACCAAGTTTCAATTTAATCCAACTTTCCCTTGTTGAGTTACAGCGTACCCAAGCTAGCATCACAGACACACTCACACACACACACACATACACACACACACACACACACATGCCAACCTGACTACATAGGTTCCTTTTGCTAACGCAAGGAACTAATAAAAGTACAGTAGTCATTTTATAATGACCAATTTGGTAAGAAGCTCAGTTAGAACAAAATGATTTATGTTTAACATTGCAACGTTTATGGTTTTGAAACACGAAGATTGGAGGTTTGGTCCATTTCTCTAAAAATCATTGCATTTAAGAGGGGACTTGCTATTTTTATAGTTCTACAGTTGCTCTTTATTTGCAAAAGTCATCTTAATAAATAGTTCTGAAATTTCATATTTCTGCCTAATGAATGTTTTATACATGGGTGCTTTTACCAAGAAAATCAAAGTTCTTGGGGTAAAAATGCCCAGCATACAGATTGCTGAGAATATTTATCCCGAAAGCCTCAAGATGAAAGCTATTTAGAGCTTTCAAACACTGTGATGAGCTGGTATTTAGCATTTTCAACCTGTTGTTCCTCATGAAGACTTTATAAAAGAATACAGGAAATTTTATACTTCCGGTCTTTTCATCATGAAATATGGCATTCTATTTTGCTCTTCAAGCACAGCCTACTCGAACTGGCATATACACGTAACCAAATTATCAGTATTAACCATGTTCCTAAAAACTCTAAAATGCCTCCAACCAATTATAATAAGTGATTACAGTACATGATCATTTCAGTAAGTTTTCTTCCACTGAATATTTGCAACCATTTCCCTGTTTACGTCCATTTTGGGCATCTTTAAAAGTGAGGGGTCACCATAATTCTTATTTATCTACATGCTGTAAATCAGGTACCAAAAAACCCTACAACAATTTTTTATCTTCTCTGTTGCAAAAAGATATCCCACCATGATTGGCTGAACTAAAGTCATTAATATTGCAGAACCTAAACAACCTGAGTAGCAATATTTGACACCCCCCCCCCCCCAAAAAAAAAAAAAAAAAAAAATTCAGATGACCTACAGGAAGTCCTTTTAAGACAAAATATTTATTCCACACTTTGCTTTTAATTTCACAATTACACAGTGGCTAATTTCAATAGGCCTATAGTTTTCATTTAATGAACACTCAAAAAGATGGCAGCTCATTCTGAGAACCCCAGATATCCACAGTAATGACTTAAAGGCATATTTTCATCATCCCAAACAGTTCCAATTCTCCCAACCTACTTACTTCTAGCCCCTCCCACATTTATCTAAAACTCATCTTTATCCAGACACAATCCTAGTTTATTGATTCATGGCTTGTCCCAGTGGCCACACAAGTCCATAATATGTAATCAAGACACTCTCAGTGCCCATGCTGTGTAATTTAGCTATGATGCATTGTTTGAATGTGATGCCAATCAATGAGCTGTACCAATTGAGAGTTTTGATATATGTATACTGAAACTGCAGTTTGGGGTGACAAATGACTGCCTTTAAGTCCATAAAACATTGGAATGCAATGACTCTGAAATCATGGATTCAAATTTTCCCTTTTGGCCGCATCTTAACTAGCTAAAGGGGAAAATAAACAAATTTACGATAAAAATCTATGAGGTATGGCAATATGACATGGTGAATTGGTATGGAATGTACATACTGTAACCCATAGATAATACTCTAAGCAGTAACATACTATCTCAGGCCAGTACAGTTTTTGTTTTGTACTGTATGTTCATACCTGTAGCCGGGTGTGAGAAATTTAGGTCCCATATTAATGTCTAATTCCATAATATTCAGGTAAATATTGATAGACAGGTATAGCCTTCTAATTTACATGTCATTCAATTGGTGGGGCTTATTCCATCATTCCATCCCACACTTTATTGTTACCCATTCTCCATTGCTAAATGCAAAGCATCACATACACTGGCAGTGGGCTCTACTTTTAAATTCTTTGGTATGAACCGGTCTGGGAATTGAACCCCCAGACCTTCCGAGGACCTAACTCGGCATGTGGCACTTTTGTCAGTACACAAGAGTGTACTAGGGTGATGTTGTTTACATTTACTTTTCTATACCTATTCTAAGCAATTTTCTTTTATGAGTGCAACTATCTCTACCTGTTGCAACAGCTTCTATGCATTAATTTGTGAGGAATGGTTAATCATACAAAAATTGTCAGCTAAATATCACACTTAGTCATGCATCAGATCCATTAGATGGGCTGTAAACAATGTTAGAAATAGAAAAAAATCATGCACCTACTGTAAAGACCTAAAACTAGCCCCAAATTATTTCCCTTAAATAATATGATGTAAAAAATGAAAAATAAATGACTTAAAAATAGGGTAGATGCCATAGGGTGGGGTGATTTGCTTTTCCAAGACCAGACAATTACCCAGCACTCAAATTTGGCTAGCTACATCCCTGATTGACTCATATCCAAGGTGAAGCAATGGGGTAAGCCTACAGTACACCCTACAAATTTCACCATTTATATTGTCACATGATTCTCAAGGGGAATGAAGCATGTTATAGACTATAAGACTAAATTAGTTTTAAGGAGACTGATCTCTCCCTTTAAATGGATTATTTTGTTTAAGTTGCACTGAAATTTTACTCAACCAACAAATTCAACTACCAAGTCAGGAATATCCTTTTGCTAAATTATAAAAACACATTAAGATTGTATACCCTGTAGTTTCATTTTAGCAATTGAAAAAAATTAACATGCTGTAAGCAAACCTTAAAGTAAGAGGTGTGAGAGTGCAATTGCACACCAGTTACTCACCTCAAATCACTGAGAAGTGTGATTTTTTCCACACTATAGCCGTGTTCCCATTTGATCCAGGGAGGTGGATCTTGATCTACCGAGGTGGATCAAACACTAATGGGAACGCAGATCAACAACACTCACTCAAGATCAAGATCCACCGATTTTGATCGACCGTTCGGGGTAGATCAGATCCACCGCGCTGGATCAAAGTTTGTAATGGGAACACATCGGTAGATCAAGTGACCCTGGATCTCCGGTTACACTCATGTATGTTTTTGTGATACATCGATACGAAATGCATGGCAGGCCGACTTGTAAACATTGGTGACCTTTTCGCGCTTGCGCAATGTGTTCATAAAACACGTTTGATCTACCGCGCTCACTCAAATGGGAACGCGGATCTAGATAAAGTACACAGGAACATTAAAGTAAATGTATTACATAATATAAAAACACTGCACCTACCACAGTACCACACTCCCTTGTTTCCTTTAGGAGTGTGATTTAATGGTGCACATTCCTGGAAACTCAAGACCTGTGTTAGTTCTAATCAAGCTGTCAAATCTGTGGTAATTAACTGCAGAACAAGAATTTTATGATTTCAACAACTGCTTGTCACAATTCAGGGCCAGGAGTACACTTTTGTACCACATGGTAAACAGATGAATGCACTGTTATGAAGATAAAGTGCACTTTTTGTTGTATAGGCCTAGTTAGCTTGTTTTGCTCATAGACCTCCTCTGACAGAAGAGAAGCTAGGCCTATAAAACCCTTCTATGGGAGCCAGTCAAGTTGACCCCAACCAAAGTGGCCCCCAAAAAGTCAGGTTCAAACTTCTAACAAAGTCAGGGGGTAAATTTGTTAGGGGGAAGTTTGGAAATGAGTTTGTAAGGGTCACTTTCTTAAGGGTAATTTTACTAGGAGGCAACTTGACCAGTAACTGTTTCTCTTGATTCTTTTTGGTTGTGTCAGATCTTCATCAAAAGCATTCCTTGAACATTGATTGTGCCAGAAAAAATGCAAATAATGGCAGGCCTATTTATTTACGAACTTTAAAGGGCGAGAGCAGTCAGTCACCCCAATCTGATGTACTGTGGTCGACTGTCCTGTTTCATGGCTGGCTCTAGAGAGTCATGTGACATTTTTTATCCTCAAATGTGAAATTTACCATGAGTTAGTGCTTGGTTTACCTTGCATATATTGAAGTCATAAAAAAACTATAAGATTCTTTGAAGAAAAATCAGAAGAAAATTGTGATATCTAGATGTTGCTTCAAAATATTGTTTGGCTGTTTTGGGGTGTTGTCTAGGTTTGGTAGTTGACTTCTGATTGGGGATTGGACTTCAGGGCATCTTATGGGGCCTTAATTGGCCCTCCTTTGCCCTTCAACCTGTTATGTTAATAGACCTATTTCCAAATAGCAATTACAATGAATTGTGGGATATAGTTTTGGGTGTACGTCAATTTTCACCACAGTAAAATGCCATTGACAAAAATGACAAACACCAATTTCGTTTCGTTTCGTTTATTGTTTTATCGCTTTTACATATAAACATACACATATAGAGTATAAACTCAACAAAAGAATATAAGGACATATAAAAGCGAAAGGAAGTACACAAAAACCCCGGGGGGCTTGAAAATATGCACTCCCTGGTAATTGCTATTTGGAAATATGTGTATTGGTTTGGGGGCACTGTTCTTGTCCTCTAAATAGGCCTAGGCCACTACCTTGGGCAAGTATTTTAGTAACTGGTATAGTTCCACCTCACTGCTACAAATAAGGCTGAGCAAGGTTGCAAAGTGAAAGGTGTAAATTACAGTAGACCTGTAACTCTCAACATAAATTTGCCTTAGCCTTGGCCAATTAGGCTAAAGCTACTTCTTGCTAGCCTAGCTTCTCCACCGTGAGCAACAGGCTCATGTCAGTATCAGACGTACATTGAAGTTATAAAATATGATGAAACATACTTCTTATTTCAAGAGAAATAAAAAGAAAGTTGTGATATTCAGCTGTTGCTTCAAAATAAGTTTAGGGGAAATGCTCTAGCTGGCCTAGCCCTGAGTCCATTACTAGGCCTAGCCCACTGCAAGTGTGGTGCCGAGGATTTTAACAGTAATTGTTAGGCCTAACTAGTCACTGAACGTCACGTATAATCCGCTCCTTTTAGTCACTCCAAATGAAGTGTATAGCATAGGAACGTAATGCTGGGTCCTGTTCAAGGGCTAGGCCTAACACGTCCAACAACCAAGTCCCAGTCCTCCACCACACTGGAAAGTACATTTGCCATACGCCAAAGAATCATGCCATGGTGGAGGTGTTTGGAATTATACGCCACACCAATTGTTGCAATTGTATGACAACTGCTGTAATTTTCCCTGTAGGCTGTAGCAGTCGGGTACGCCTAGTCACTGAACGTGACCGTATAATCCGCTCCTTGTACTAGTCACTCCTTACTACAGAAATGAAGTGTATAGCATAGGAACGTAATGCTGGGTCCTGTTCAAGGGTTTGGTACGCCATACGCCAAATTTGTTGGCGTACATTTCCGTACGCCAAAGATCTTCCTGTGAAAGGCCATATATACTTTCCAGTATGGGTCCTCCACTCCAGTGTGAAAACTCGATCGGTGCCGAGAAGAATGAACCATGAAATAAATACATGGCCTATTTGGCACTAATTAGCCTATGTTTCATGAGGAGAGAATGAGGCATATAAAAGGCTAACCCAAGTTTATACCACAGTAAGTTAAAGATTTGGCCAAAGATCCTAGGCTGAATAAGGCCTTATACCACTTCGTGGTTGCGTTACGATACTTCATACCAACTTAGTTAATACATAGGCATAATCAATTGTGTCACTGACAGATGCCATCACCATGGCATGGTGGAGAGGACCAACTTACCTTTAACTCTGTTGTCGTTCACCCCTCCAAAGGCATTACCAGCGAAGACAAGCAAAAATAGGACAGCTATCCTCCAGTCCATTCTGATTCCTCGTTTAGGAGTTTCATTAGTAGGCTGCTTGTTGTTATCTCATCGCTCCGTGAGGAGGTTGATATTGCAGTCAATTTGCCTATCGGGCTAGCCTATATATATGGCAATGCCAGCTAAAAATCGCAATGGTTACCATGGTAACGGTAAATTTTCCCAGGTTACTAGTCTCGAGGTCAAACCCATGGTGAGGTACCCTGGGATGACTGACGGTCCAGGGCTGAGAGAGGGGTCAAAACCTGTCCGTGTGTGTGTGTATGTTGGTGGGTGAGTGTGTGTGTGTGTGTGTGTGTGTGTGTGTGTGTGTGTGTGGGCGTGCGTTTCTGGGGTCAATCGGGGATACACACATGAAAATTACAGTAGAACTGGGGATACCCCGCGAAACGGGGATATCCCCGGTTTTAGAAAGGCCAAAATAATGCAAAGTGGGGTGTCAGATAAGTGCCTGTAGCTTTACAGTTTGATCTGAGGTATATCCGCGATTCCATGTTTTTTGTTTGAATTTGTGTGTAAATGTGTGTGTAGATTTTTCAGGACCCCCAGTTACCTTGATTATAACCTGTGATTATCCCCAGTTGACTAGGAAAAAGGGAATATCCCCACTTTACTGGTATAATGCGCATGTCCCCGATAGGCGCCACAAACGCGTATAGGTGTGGGTGTGTGTGTGTGTGTATGTGTGTGTGTGTCCAATTTTGTTTTCCTAATATCTTGTAAACGGCTGGGCCGATTTTCTTCAAATTTGGTAGGATGGTACCTTACGTGGAACAATTGCATTTTAATACACAACTGGAAGTGAAGGTCAAAGGTTACGGGTCAAAGGTCAAATTTAGTGAAATCGACATTTCCTGCTATATTTCCAAAAGTAAAAGTCCTCCTGACACGAAACTTCACACATATGATGATTGCATCTAGACCTACCAAAATATGTGGTTGCCATAGCAACAGAGGTCAAAGATCAAGTGGTAGAATGGAACAAAAAAAATTCAAGTGATAATTTGTTCGTAAAACAACATTTTGTCTTTTAAATTCCTCCTAGTGGGCTGGACCGATTCTTTTCAAAATTGGTGGGTGGGTACCCCAGGGTGGGAACTTATGTCTCCCAGACCCTCGGAAGTAAAGGTCAAAGATCAGAGGTCAAAGGTCACATTCTGCAAAAAAACACTTTTTTTACTATTTTGTACTAAAACTTCCAAAGAAAAGATTCATTTTACATGAAACTTCACAAGTATAATAGGGTAGACTACTTCTACCAAAATATGTAGTTTCCATGGCAACCAAGGTCAAAGGTCACGTGACAGGGCGTCAAATACTTTGTTGTATTCATTTAACTCTTAACAAGTCTGAAAGTTTAAGTGTAATAGCCTAGGCATGATAAGTTGTACCGATATGTGTGGTTGTCATGGCAACCAAGGACATAGTTCACCTTATAGATTGTCAAAGGTTAAAGAGGGCGTGACACGGCCATAAAAACTTTTGTGTATTGCAAGATTTGATACAGAATTGTACAAATATCATCTCACACCCCATGAAAACCCGTAAAATTCGGCATAAATGATATGCGAAGGAAAACTGCGTTCGAAATTCAATGTCGAAAAGTGCCGCATCAGCTCACCTGACTTTTATACCGCAATTGGCGGCACAAACCCCGCCCTACGGCGCGCATCTAGATGTGGAACTAATGTAACGCTCCGTAAAGTTATCTTATATCCTAGCAACCTCATGAAAAAGATTGCATCACAATACAGACATGGGCGCAAATCCCGGGGGGGCAAGGCCCGCCCCCTCAAGTGAAAAAGTGGGGGGCCAATCGTAATTTGCCCCCCCCCCCCAAAAAAAAAAAAAATTGAGTTTTCGTTCGAAAACAGTTTTTCTGAAGATTTGGAAACGCTAGAACACAAGAGCTTCCGGGGGCTTCGCCCCCTGAACCCCCACAGGGGCTTTTCCCTGGATCCCACCAGGAGTCCTTTGGGGCTTCGCGCTTCGCGCTCGCGGTGCCCGCCAAGCGTGCACAGCTCATTACTCACGGGCACATCATATGCATTTTCGCCCCCCACTCTCAAACAGAGATTTGCGCCCCTGAATACAGAGTCCAACATACAGAGCGGAAGGCGCGGACCATGGTAGGGATTCGGAGCAAATCATTGGCCAATATGTTCGCGTGCATATGCGCGCGGGTAAAAAAAGTTCTGTTTTTGTGCAAGAAAGACGCGGTTCGGGCGCTACAAAGAACAGCTATGAACATGTAAGAACACACCACAACAAGCACATCCCCACTACGAGCGCGTCTTTACTGTATGAGCTGTGTGGTGAAGATGCTAAATTGCGATACTAAGCAGTAACCGTGCAATGCACAATTCACAATGTCAGTGGCCACGCTCACTGCTTTTGTAGCATCGGTGTTTGCAATTATGTATGCGCTAACACGCGTTACCAGGCACATGATTCGATGATTGTGAGCTCTCTGGTACAGTGATGCTAACCGTGCCTCCAAGACGTCACCATTTTTGAGACACATTCACATACGTTTTTTCGCATTAGTTCGAGTTTCAAATGGGCTGAGTCTGGCCTGTAATTGGGAATCCAAAACGTCGTATGTCGGTATTTGTGGACATAAGTTAGTAGGGAAATCATTCACTTTATGTCAAGGTGTACCCAAAGAACAGTTACCGAGGAACTTACTTTAGAAGATTTTCGGCCCACGCATTAATCTTTTCTGCGTACTGGCCTGTGGCAAATCCTAGCCCGTGGCAAGGAATAACCCAAGATATGAAACTATGGGTGACTAACATTAGGTTAGGCATAGGCCCTACCTATCTTACATATTAGTGCCCTGAAAACTTGGCGGTTTTGAAGCATCGCCAAAAAAGGGTACGTGACAATTTCCTTGCCACGGGCTAGGATTCGCCACAGACCAGTGCGCAGAAAAGGTTTGTGCGTCGGCCGGAAATCTTCTAACGCCACGCGTTCAACATGGCGCACACACCAAGTTTTTTAATTGAGACGCACATGATGCGCATATCAGCGATCCGGGCACACGTGAAGTTTGCCGTCGCGTCAAAATGGAGAATACGCTCATACAGCTAGTGCCTGAATAATAACAATTTACGCACTTGTCTGAAGCGTCCGCGAAAGTGTCTTACTTTTTTAATCGTTGCGTTCATATCCGTATCAGTTAAGTGTAACAGTCAAGCTAGTTTTCTTTAGAGTGTTGTAAGGGGATACCAACATCTTAAAAATAAATTTGTTCCAAAATCTTAGATAGGCCTACTGGATTTAAAGGGCAACCGTTACAAAGATTGGGTAGCCCTTCTCCAGTTCTTTTATAATCCGGTGTCAGAATTTAAATATCCAAATGATGTTTTTTGTTTTTGAATAAGGGGTGCGCCTATAGTTCCAAGAACTTGATTGGTCTGTGCCATATTCTTTCCCCTCGCTATCTTACGAAACAAAAACTTCCGTCCCTTGGAACGAAAAAAAAATCGATTCCCAAATGGACTTCAAATAGGAATTTCAAAGGATTGTGGCATGCAGCTTTAGTATGGTAATTTTTGTCAATGAAATTCTACTGTAGCATAAAAACAGCACAGATAAAACTTCTAGCACATAAATAGTTCAAGTTCTGTAACCAACTTGCGCACATGTTAGCGATGAGATTTGCAACTCCATGGATTGCCCTCTTGTTTTTTGTTTGTTTTTTTTTTTTCTCAGTGAGTGCACGTTTTCAAGCCCCCCGGGGTTTTTGTGTACTTCCTTTCGCTTTTATACGTCCTTATATTATTTTGTTGAGTTTATACTCTATATGTGTATGTTTATATATAAAAACGATAAAATAATAAAGGAAACGAAACACTAAAGGCCCCTTTCTTACAAATCATACAAGGCAGTTCAAGTGAGGTGAAGTGAAGTTAAAAGAGTCCAAAATATTGTCCAAAAGCTTAGCAGACAATTGAGATTCCGTCACTTTTCAGTTTCAAGTGTACGTATATGCATGTGGTATAACTAACAAGTTACATGTACGACGGTCCCACTCACTGTATGTGGTTTGTGTATAACGTACTCGAGTACATGTACCTGACTTGTACTGTGTGCATTTACGTATGCTGTGCATTCAGTTAGCACAGTGCATCATGCCTGCATCTTAGATTAGAACAGCTGATTCGTCCTCAATCATCGGAAGTCTCAAACTTTTTCATCTGTCTGCTGTGTTTACGTAGGCCTACGCCGATTTGGTGATGACGTATGTTACGTCACGAAAAGTTTACTTTGATCACGGTTGATAGGTAACCGTAACTGGAAAATTCCAAGATGAGGTCACGCAAGGGCGGATATAAGGACATTTGTTTGGTGGGGGGGGGGCAAACTCAACTTTCGACCAAGACGTCTCACATAGTATCAGGGGATGTGATGCAAAAAAAAAAAAAAATTTGGGGGGGGGGGGAGGGCATGAGAAGTGGTGACTGACTGCCCGAAAGACTATCTTAGCGGAGCGCCACCATCGGTTGGCGCGGAGGGTGCAGAAAATTTTGAAAAAATCGCGACCTCTCAAATAGCCGGAAATTGCATTTGCCAGGCTGGTAAGTATAATTTAAGCAGCCGTTATTTTGAGCTTTCCTTTGCAATAAAATCTTCATTTATAAAAAAAAAAAATGATCAAATTGCAAAATGATCAGAAAATTACCAGATAAAATTTACTGGCTCCTTTACGGGACGATGTGACATATTAACATTTTTGTCGCAAAGAAGAATCTCCCGGCATTAAAAAGAATAGACCAGAACCAAGTTTTTGTTAAGTATGTTAAAGACGAACATGTTCTAAGCATTCTGGTAAAGTTTTCAGTCATTTTCCATGTTCGATTCTCGAGATATTAGCAATTGAAGTTGACACATTTTCTACAAAAAGTAAACTTGAACCAAGCAGGTGCGATGTCATGTATTCATATTGATGGTCAACATTTTTTTTTTTTAATTTAACTTTGATCATGCGGCTTGACCTTGAATTGATTAGGGATACTGTCCTGCCCCTAAGGCAATTTTTTAAACTTTTATTGCTTGTTTATTTTAGAAAAAAAAAAACAACTAAACATTGTCCATCAGTGTGAACGCATGTCATCACGCCTACTGGTTGCAAGTTCATTCTTTGCAGAAAATGTGTCAACTTCAATTCTTATATCTGGAGAACCGGGAAATGAGTAAAAATTTCACCAGTAAGCTATATGCCTAGAATATGTTCCTCTTCAAAATATCAAACATAAATTTGGTTCTGGACCTTTATGTTTGAAGGAGCTGCACACTCGCCTGAAAATAAATTGAAATCATGACTTTTCGAATCATATTTATTCATGTGACCAGTGGTCGAATGAAACTGTAAACCTGAACCGGCCGCACAAAAGCGTTGATAGCGCTACCAGCACCAATAACATTACTGATTTTAGTACTGCTATTGGTGATGGTAGCGCTATCAACGCTTCTGTGCGGCCGGTAGGCCCACTGGGCTAAAATTTTGATATAATTACGAACTATATCCTTGACAATTATACGCATCAGTTTATACTTTATAAATAATATATGACATTTGTATGAGATAGAAGGCTGGGATAGTTTGCCCAGATTTTAAAAAGGCTACTTTTTATTCATGTCATATCGAATAACGTTATTTTTGGAAAATTGAAGACCATGCTTTGGAATATGGCGAGCCGCTAATGAGGTCACGTATGGATTACCCGGTTAGGCTAGGTTGATTGGAATGGTTTTACATCACTTCTGGGGCTATTGAATCTTTTGACTACTAGTCGGGCAAGTATGGGGCCGCCAACTTGACTCGCCAACTTGACTCAGCTCCAAGCACAGTAACGAGCCCCGCAGTCCATTAATGCAAGGGCATCTTCTCATTTCCTTTGATTCTTGACAACTTGCAGCCGGGGGTATTGAGTTCAACTCCTGGCCTGGCTGACTGGTCATAACCAAGACGTTAAAGGTAAAGAGCAGTCCCCCCAAACTTGTTTTGAAGAAAAAGCTAAATAACTCAATTTTCATGTTATTTCTCTTCAAAGTATCTTTAATTACATTTCATGACTGTAATATTGCATATTCAAGTTAAACCAAACAGTTATTTCTGGTAAATTTCACATTTGAAGAAAAAAAAAAAACATGGTCACATGACTCCCAACAGCCAATCATGCAACTGGACAGTCTACTACACTTCTTCAATTTGGGATGACTGCTCCTGCCCTTTAAAAGGCTACCCTCTCACCCATAACTTTTTTATGTAGTAGTCCACAGGACTTGGTCTGTCTCCTTCATTGAAAAGCTAGTTCCAAAAAAAAAAATCAAGAGTACCGAACCCACGGACCTATATACATGGACAGAGCATGTAACGTGTACGTCCTATACGTAGATTGTCGCCGCCGATCTGGGACAAAAAAGGCGCACCAAGATGGCCGCCGTAAGCTATAAATCTTCTGATTTGACGGCGACTCTGTAGTGTAATATTTCAAACAAAAGCTAAACTTGAATGTGAAAAAAAAACATATTCCTGCTATACGTGTAGTGATTTTGACCTTACCTTTCCATACTTCAAAAATATTTCTACCGAGCAGTATGCTCTGTCCTTCTATAGGAAGTCCGTGACCGAACCTCATACAGTATTACACAGCATGTAATGCTCTGAGAGTGTTTTGATTACTCTTTGGGGTTTTGAATACCCACCCTGAAGCAATCAATTGAGATTGTGATTGGATGAGGATGGATTTTAGACAGCGGTGGGAGGGGCTTAAGTAGGTTTTGGAACTGTTTGGGTTAAGAGAATTAGGCCTTTAAGAAAGAAACCTACTTATCCAATCGATTTAATTCTACATTGAGACTACTGGGAACATAATCCAATGAGCCACAACTTAAACCAATTGGTTAGAAACCGGGCAGTCCATCTAGCTTAATTAACTACATGATTGTAATTATTCAATTCCTTTTCCAATCTCTGCTATAATCTATCATCACGGTGACAATCAAGTTCTTTCCAAAATATAAAAATGGATCCTTCTGCCATTGCGCTTGTTGCTCAGCATAAGGAACGGTGTAGGAAAAACAAGCCAGTCAGCCACTGGAAAAATTGCCGTGGCACGTGGCCGGCTTGACCAAAAGGGCTTGTGCTCTCGCCCCAAACTACAATTTGCAGTCGTCCACAGAAATTCCCTATCGGCTCAGCTCTTTGACTGGCAGCTTGTTGAAACAATGCACAGTAACAAAGCTTATATGACACAACATGAAGTGTACTAAGAGTGTTTTGATTAAACACATTGTGCTTTTCTGGCTCTAAAGCAATAAACTGTCAGTGAGATTGTGTCTGGATGAGAATGATTTTTAGAATAGGCGTAGGAAGAGGGACTGGGGGTGATAACACTCCCCTCCCCCAGTAAAAAATGAGGGAGGAGCATGCTTCCGCCCTTCCCACTTTCCGTGTGAGAGAACCCCTTTTTTTCATTTTTACAAATCTCCAAAGAGGCAAACTTTCCGGTGCGCTTCGCGCGCCGCAAAATGCAATACATAATGCATTAGTTCTCGCTCATAAATCAGTTTGGTAAATTTTAATGAGCTCTGGAAATGACATAATTGGATATTTACTATATGTGACACCACATTACGAAGAGACACCGGCAGCTATATCGTGATTTTTGGAAACTGCTCTTTCGTAGAATTCCAAACGTTCTGCTATGAAAACTCTTGATTTTGAGATATTTGTCTGAAAAGGAAAACAAAGTTTGGGAAATTTTTAAATGTCGTCGGAAAGTGTCAGTTCGCAGGCCTTGATAACATTATGTAGCAACAACGTGTCAGTTGTCGTGCAATCATTCCCAGATATGCCACCAATATACGAAAGAAGTGCAGATCTTCAATAATTCCCTAACTCTTTAAATTTTCTTACAGGAAACCCCAAATCCGAATCTCTCTGCAATACAAGTTCCATATCTAGCTCACATATTTTTGTTGTAAAGGGGCAAAAATTTCGGCGCGCTTCGCGTGCCGCAATACATCCCTGATACAATGGTCTTCACACTTGAAAGAAAAATCGGAAAACTTAGCGACTACTTAAAAGCCCCCGTGACATGCCATTTCCGGCTGTCTGAAGGGTTGCGATTTTTCAAAATTTTCTGTACGGTCCGCGCCAACTGAGCAAGACTTCATATTCCAGGCAGGGAACCATTGGCCTGCCGTACTCAAATACTCTCCTATACACACCTATAATCAGATACCTTTCAACCCTGTCAGTTGAGTAGTCTGTGTAGTTGGGTTCTTTGGTTATTGAGTGTCAAAATGCTGTCAATGTTCAATGTTGCTGAGCAGTGACGTAGCTACAGGAGGCAGGGGGCGATTGCCCCCTAGCTCGAAAAAGTAAAAAATTCGGAAATTTGGTATTTGAAACACAAGTCAAATACAGTGCGGTTTTCCCAACTTTTCCTTCATAAAATTCCGAATTCTTCCCAATAAAAGCCCCATATCTGTAATTACTAATAATAATTATTAAACTAATACTAATAATAGGTTAGTAAATGAGTCGTTAAACTTCATCTGACTCTCCATCTAAGCTATGATTGCGCACGGGGACATGTTAAGTGTAGGAAATTACTCTTTTAGATAGTTGGTCTGTCGACTCATTCTCTACACTTCTCTACACATCATTAGAGTACCTTCTTCTTTTCTGTCTTTTTTTTTTTCATTTTTTTTTTCATAATATTATTATTTTAGTACCTTGAAACCCCTGGATCCTTACTTAGGCGGAATCTGTGGTATAGACGAGGAATGCACGAAGTAGTTGAAAAATTCTGCTCCAGTTTTGCTCTAGTAACCACAGCCTATAACAAAGCAGAATTCGCCGGAAGTGTCTGGTGTAATGAATTTCATGCCTTTTTTGCAGGAGATTTGTGATTAAATTCAGTCATATTTTATACTAATTTGTGGACAGGGGGAAAGACTGCCCCTCAAATTTCCCAAAATCTAAAATTAGGGCAGGAATTTGGAAAACAATGGGCAGCCACCTAAGTTTTTTCTTTTGTAAATAGTATGGTTTTTCTTAAAATTCCTAAGCGTGTCTGTAATCTTAAAACGATATAGGCCCGAAAAAAGGAAAGAATCGTCTTAGTGGCGGTTAAATTTTCATGAAAATCAACAAATTCCTAAAGTTCTCTAAACATTCTGGTAGCACAGAAAGCTATTATTCGTGAGTTTTACTTCGCAGCCCCTCACAACAAAATGCCCGAAATGGTCGAACGTCCAAAATTCTTTCAAGCAGTTTGCCGAAAATAAAAAAAAATATCAAAGTCAAGGACCGTAACATATTTAAGAAATATCAAAGAGGCAAAAACACATTTGGGAGGCATGTGGCTTAAAAGAAACAACCATTCTTTAGTCTGTTTGTTTTTAAATCTTGTCACAATGCCGCTAATGGCCGACTATTTTAATACTTTCAAATCCTTGCCCGATTAACAGAAAACGCTATGTTCGAAGTAAAAATTTCATGGAAAATAAAAAGTGATGACAAAGATTCGCGATACATTGGGTACGTGAAAAAAGGATATCCTCGTAGCCACTTCATAAGTAGTCTTGCAAAACAAAAATGCCGGAAATGGTAAAATATTCTGGCGAAGGTTTGAAAAATACTGGGACGTTCTCAATTGCCCAATGAATTCAACGGACGGACGGGAGGGTTTTAAGGTACAGTGCCAAATAGTTTGTCATCTAACCTCCCCCTAGAACCAAATTCGGGCAATGATTATGAAAACAGGGCAATTTGTTTTCAATTCTATAATGATGCAGTATGAGAATATCTGCTCATTGGTCTGCCTGAAAATTCATTTAAATAAACCCATATTTTAACGTGACATTCCCTCGAAGGTGTTATTTATAAAAGTAAAATCTTTTACAGTCGAAAGTTTTGGCAGTCTAACAATTTCATCAATTCGATAAATATTGAATTCAGCCTAGAGTAGCGATAGAGTAAAATATATTAACATATTTTCAATTCCTTTTTATATTTTTCCCCCGCAAAAAACACCATTTCATCCAGTTGGTATAGTGGTAGTGGTATATTTTATCTGGTAAATTTCTGACCAAAGTAGCGACTGCTTAGGTCCTCCATCTAAGCCTGGGAAAATGCCATTTCGGGCTGTTTGATGAGTCCTATTTTTCAAAATTTTCTGTACGTTCAGCGCCAACCAAAAGTGGCGTTCCACTTAGTCTTTCTGGCTGAATCTTAGTTTGAAGATAACGTTTATCAACCAATTGAAAACTTTAAATAGCGACTTCTTAATATGGTCCCCCATATAACCATGGGAAATGCCAATTTTTGACTGTAGGGGGTTAGAATTTTCAAAATGTTCCTTACGGTCCGCGCCAACCGATTGTAGCATTCGCTTACATAGTCTTTGGGGCAGAATTACATTTTCGGGTAAAAAAACTTCCCCAAACTGAAATGCTGCCGTACGTATTTGGATATGTCAGTATGTAGTGGCGCCTACGACTTTTTATCAGTTGTGGAGCACTCACTGAATTGGGTTACTTACTTCATTGATTTGTCGAACATCACCAGATCACGGACAATATCAGTGCCAAAGGGTTCAACTGAAAGTCCTTGGTATGCTTCGACTTCAAGTTGGAAATCGAACCTGGCATAAGATTGTTTGAATTGTACCTCAAGTAAAAAAAAAATCAAAAATATATGTTAAACAGCATGAAAAATGGCTATCTTCCTAGAATATTCTTGAGTCGAGACCTAAAATGTTGAAGTTTGTTCAATTAAATTACAATCGAACATTACGCAATAATTTGTGATGTCATTGCTGTACTACTCAAATTGCAATTTTCGTATATTTCTTTGTTTTTTCTGGAAGTCACAGCATGTAATAAGATGTGAAAGCACTTTTACTCTTATGGTATGCTGTAATTAATCAAGTCCTCTCTTTGCAACATGCTATACAAGCAATAGAAAACATTTCTAATTTTAAAGGGAAACAAAGCAGGTAATGTGAGTTGTACAACAAGAAAGTCGCAATTTTTTGCCCAATAGACCAACTTGTTTTAAGTCAATAAATTTCAGCCTTTTATATCTCGGCTAAAGGATGTATACGGGGATGGGGGTTGGACTGTTAGAATTCATTATTCATGCTTTTAATATTTGAAAGTTTTGTCTTGAGGTACACTTAAAGATGAAGAAAAGGGCTTTTTCTAGATAATGCAGTTAAGAGCTGCCGAGTATGTATACCGGATTGAATGCATAACATTATATATATTGATAACATTAGTTAGGGAATGATATCTTCAAAGCAGATGATGTAGTCCTGTCTTATCTCCAAGGATCATGCATAAATTTGAAAATTTGGCTGGCTATACACGACAAGATAAGATTTGCGAATTTTCTCAAAGCAAGTGTTCCATAAATTACATGGAGATTGCCAAAACTTCACTGTAGGAATGTGTCACGTCCGAGTAAACCAAATCGAAATTTATAGACAATGACAGCAGAAGAGGTACCGGTAATGAAATTGAAGTTTGGCACGTTCAAAATATTGTCATGACGTTTGATTTAGAAAAACATGATGTTGAATGAAACCTGCTTATGATAACAAATTAAAGGTTACACCGAGGGCTGACATATAAGAGAATAAACTATTTTATAATGATTGGGTAGACTGGGAGTGATGGCTAGGTAAGTTATATACGGTGCGTTGATGTAAAAGTGATATTCAACTCATTTGACTTAAAGTGTATCTCAGGTCTAAAATTTCAAAAATATATAATAGAGAGTGTCGGGAAGGGAAGGCAGTTTCGTCGGGGAGGCCTTAAAATAATAAAAAAAAAATTAATTGAAAAAAAACCCCAAAAGGACTCGATTACTGGATGGGTGATCTTGGTTTTTTTTTTTTTTTTGGGGGGGGGGGGGTTGTTTTTTTTAATGCTATTTTAATGCATATTGGAATCCATCCTAGGTCACTTGTTGTTAGCTCTTCGGGGAAGGACGACATTTTTTTCGGAAGGATTAAAAATGAAAAACGTAAAGAACTGAAGTTAATGGATGGATGATCATGAATTTTTTTCTTCATGTTTTCTCTCTTTTGTAACGCTGTTTTAAAGCATAAAGGAATCGGTTTTAATCACTTCTTACTAGCTCTGCTATCCCTCATCTCATCTTCAATCCGTACGCGCAAGGTCATGCCCCCGTTCGCGAGGGCTGTCCTCCCCTGTTGATGAGAAAATCCTATTTTGTCGGGCAGCCTTTATTAACAGGCCCACGATAAAAAAAAAACGAGAGCCCAATGGGCACTGTGGTTCCTTGCTGGATATTATAAGAACTGTACAGCCAGTCTCTGAAATAGAGCTAAGCAAAAGTTCATACTCAAATGTTTGTAACATCTTCACAAGGGGTATTTTAGTACTCATTTTACATGAAATCAAAGATTCAATTTCTGTGGCCTTACTGACATTCAACTTTTGTAATGCTTGGTGATCCTTCAAAAACACTACCTCATTTCCATATGTATTTATGCTTGCAATCAAGTTTTATATTATCACCAATAAATTATACACAATGTGGTCAGAGAGAGAAAAACACCCCTTGTATTTCTCTCACAAGTTATTTTTACCTGCTCTCAAATAAAACTTGCTGTTACTTTAAAACAATCTACCACTTGTCCTATTTGCTACCTCTACACAGAAAACAGATTTATTCAGCAGTCAAGCAGAAAGCAAGTGATTAATGAAGTGTGATAATAGAATGAGGATAAGGTTACCCCACAGAGCACAGCAGTATTAAAGAGACATATTGTAGAATCCATGCATTGCTTCTCCTGGCAGAGAGACCAGTTTAATGCAGAGTGACCTGTACTCAGTGAAATCTACAGATTTCAGTTATTGCCCTCTTAAAACTTTGAATGATCCAAAATATGTGTACAACCCGAAGGAATCATTTCTGAACGAACATAAAGGACAAATTTCTAAGGTGTTTGGGTGCGTAAGCATGCAAAACCAGGTGAGATAAAAAATCTATTGAAACTATCTTTATCTAGCTTACAAGATTTTCTAAATAGCATTTCCAGCAGTTGACCTCCAGTGACCTTGATGACCTTTGACCTTAACCAAACGCAGATTGATTTGAAATCTGTCCTTTCTACCTTAAAATACTGTGTTAAACCGTTTTTCAGTGTTTGACCCCTGGTGACCTCAGATGACCCTAGACCTTCACCGAACATATCCAATTTCATCCTTACACCATAACACATCCACACACCAAGTATGACATCTATCCAAGTTTCCTAACTAGAAATATCCTGTTGAGAAGGTTTTTAGTTTTTGACCTCTGGTGACCCCAAATGACCTTTGACCTCCACCAAAAACGATAGGGCACACCTTCTCCTTATGACGAATCCATGTACCAAATCCAAGTTCCATCCAACCTTCCCTTGTTGAGTTAGAGCGTACCGAAGCAAGTGCCACACACACACATACACACACACACACACGCCAACCTGACTACAGGTTCCTTTGCTACCGAAAGGAACCAAAAAAAAAAAAAGAATGGGCTTGATACCTTCAGTCACCCCGACGATCTTCTTGATTTTTGTTACTAAGAGACCATATTTTTCGAGGAAACTCACAATTCCGAATTTTCCTTACAAAAACGGACGAGTGGTCGTTCATGTGCATCTGTGCATGCAGTGCTAAATGGTCTGCCATCTGGTCTGACACGACGGCCGAATTCTAGCAACGGTATTGAAAACCGGCCAGGCCGTTTTGAGCTACACAAAATGATAAACAGTAGCGTGAAAATGTGTCCCCATAAGTCTGACTGAAAAAACATTTGAAGTCACCTTGTAACGTGACATATTTTCAAATACGGAATTAAAATCATTTATATTCTGAAGTTTGGGCAATCACGTAGAAAATTTCATCTATTCAGTGGATATCGCAGTTGAGTACAACGAATATTCCTAGTATAGTAAAAAAAAAAATAAGTATGTTTTCAGGTCCGTTGCATAGTTTTCCCACGAAAAGAGGCAACACCGTTACATCTTATTGTAGCAGTAGGCCCACCTTTTATCTGGTATTTTTCTGATCACTTAGCGAATTGGGTTTTTGCCATTGAATTGAAACTTTCACTTCAAAGGAAAGCTCAAAGAACGACTGCGTCGTTTCTAGTTACAAGTTTGGGAAATGCCATTTTCGGCTGTCTGAGGGTTTAGATTTTCTGTACGTTACGCGCCAACTGATGGTGGCGCTGCGCTTAGGTAGTGCTTTAGTCGACCAAATGTCGAACAATGCATGCTTGCGTGTTATTCTTAGTTCGTTTTGGGGAAGTATTATAAAGTGAAAATTTTATTGCGAAAAAAAACCTCAAAATAATTACTTCTTTGTTTCGTTGTCACCAGCCAGGGTAATGCCTTTTCCGGCTGTCTATGGGTTCTCAATTTTTCAAAAAAATCTATGGGCTCCACATCAAGTCTATCGTCAAGGATTACATTTTTCGGACAAAAGAAAAAAGACAATTCTTCTCCTCCCAAACTGAAACGCTCCCTTACGCCTATTTTTAAATATATAAATTATAAAACTTAAAAAATATGGGAAGCCATCCTCGGGCAAATTTTCCAATATGGTCTGAGGGGATTAATCTGCCTGATGATATTCAGTAACCCCAACAAAACTAAAGATCACCCCCACTTGATTTTTCTTATAAGAAGGTCAGATTCTTCCATAAAACCCCCAAAATCTGTCATTAAATTACAATTTTTCTCCAATATCAGCTTCAGAGTGTTAAAAGTGGCAAAACTTTCCAATTTCTTTGGATACTCAGTACAACAAATAACCAAAGCCAACTCTGTGAATCACCCCGAAATTCTAATTTTGCTCTTAAAAGACATATCACTTGATAAAGAACCCAAATTTTTTTATTACAACTTTACCAAAAGACCAAATTTTCTTATATTTAATTCCAAAATTTCTGCAATATAATAAGCTCTTAATCTGAAAAAAAGGAAAAAGAAAAACTTTTCTGGCAAACTTCTAGTATCGTCTTGAGACCTTTGTACGTTGGCTTAGAACGATTTAATGCATAACCCCAACAGAATTTCAGCTGTCACGTGTAAAACGTTTTTGATTTTGCCCATAAGAAGGATAGACTCTTCAATAAACACCCCAACATTTTAATGTACAAAAGCCAAATTTCTTTCAAAAATTTTATTTTTTTTTCTTTTCAAAATATAAACTCCAGGTTTTTAAGTTTTTGTTAAGAAAGAAATCCAACACTTTCGGCGCCCTACGCGCGCCTCAAATCCTGCCAAGTCACGTGCCTTCGGGACTAACTCGTCGCCTTTGTCGGGCCTTGAAATGCTGGCGTCCTGTCGGGCAAATCATGGCGCCATCCTGCAATTAATTTTAACATTTTAATATGTAAATAATGGAAAACACAACGACAATGGACGTTGGATGTGTCAGATTCATGTTGCTACTTTTGAAATATATATTCTTTTAAAATTCTGGATTTGGAGCACACTTTAAATTCAGCCAATTCGACCGGTATTGACAGTTGGAATATGTTATTAAACTTGCATAAATCTAGAGGTGGCTCACGCACTGATTTGAACAAGCAACTTCTTAAAGTTTCATGAATGCAGAGGTACCACTTTAAGCCAATTTTAGTGTCGATACCATGAACTCAGCCAATTTTTGCAGGTGGCGGGGGTAATTTTAACCGCTCAGTCAAAGTCTAAAAAGGCTTCACTCCCTCAATCATGGCAATGTTCTTCCACCTCAAGAACACACTCTCAAAAAGTAGTACTTTTAACTCTGGCTTTAGGGCAAATTTTATAAACAGAGATAACTCAACTCTTGGAAATGACACCAGATGAATCTTTAACAAAAATTTTCAATGTGTAGATGTTGAGTATATAGGGTAGATTGAAGTTGGTTTAGACTGTTTTTTTTTTTTTTTTTTAAATTCATACTAACAAAGCAACACTTCCTGTAATGTTAGAGAAGCGTAAGGTAGGTTTACCCTATAAAAACTTCGGCCTCGCTCTAGCTCAAAATTTAAACGGTGTTGATATGTCAACATTTTTAATGCCATTATTGGTCAACTCTTCAGATTTCCATCAAAACTAAGAGCGGCTTTGAGAAAGAATACCAGTTAGGTCTCAATAAAATAGAGAACCTCGCCTTCCTGGCCTGGACTTTTGATCGGGACCTTTCCAATGCCAACACTGTAAACACAAAGTAGTCAAAACAGTGCCTGAACCGACCAATCACGTAGTCAACAATATTGACTTATTTTAGCTCACTTGAATTAGTTTATATAACTCCTTGATTAAGTTTTGTCACGGGCTGATATTTTTAGTCTATTACTACGAAATTTGGTCAGATATCATCACAAACTTGATCAAATATGATTAAATTACGCACGTGGTTATTTAATTCAAACACTACTTGACTAATTTGTGTATAGTTAAAGTGATTTGAATATGGAATCGTATTTATCCTAAAATGGGAAATCATTGGAGTCCCAATTGGAGCCGAAAACACTTGGTGGTGGTGGTGGCGGGAGGGGGGAGGGGGGGGGTACCACTACATGAAAAAAGGAGCGAAAAGAAAGTTGTGAATGAGAAGCAATCGATAAAATCTAGAAAAAGGAGCTGGGAAAAACAAACGAAAAGCAGCTCTAAATTATCGACAGTACTATGTTGGAATATTTCAAAATAGCAGTAACACCTTTTGCAGAAATAACTGTTTTGTTTATTCATTAACGTTTTCACACTTCTGAAAAAAGTTAAATACTCCAAGCAAATCTTTGGAATCACGAAGAATGCAGCAAGCCACCCCTCACGGCTCATTCCTTTTTCTTGGGGGGGGGGGGGGGTAGGGTTGGTTATTGAGACATATCGTTTGTGTACGATAAAATCTAGACGTGACCGGGACAGCGCCAAGATTTGCGCGACATGGTGACAACAGGGAGCTGTCACTAGACAAGATCTCCAACTCCGTGCTACTCGGTCTGAAACCGCAACAAGAACGCTGAGTTGTCTAAAGTAGGTCGAGAGAGACGTTTTGCCGCACCTTTTGATTTTACCTAGGGAAAATAAAATATTGGAGGATTTTTCGAGGCGACATTTATTGGGGTGTACTGTATTTTACCTTTTTTCGACGAAACTGACAAATTAAGCTGATCATGCAGGAATCTTCTCAAATGCTCGTAATCTCTGTTACGACGACGGTCAGTTTCCTTCAAGTTTCGCCCTTTCTTGTTCTCAAGCTAGTGCACAAATACTCCGACGTAAAATTTCGTTGTTGTTGTTGTTGTTTCCTTTTCTTTTCTTTATTTTTTTATTGCTACCTGTGGGTAGGTAGCCTAGAATAAGCAATTGCCTTTCAATTTCCATGTTGAATCTGTGGGACGATGGATTTTCTCATTGACTTAATGGGATTTAAGTTGTGACTGTTCAAATTGCATGAAAAATTCCATTGAATCCAACGGGAATTTAATAGATTTTTTAGCAATATATCATTTATATGTGATCCCATATGAAACTATTCAACGGGATTTAATGGGAACAGGAGTAGGGACAACAGATCAATGAGCCACAACTGGAAAAGAGGCTGTGGCCGGCTCGACTCAAACAAAATTTACAAACTTGGCCATAAAACTCTGTATGAAGCAGGCTACTAATTCAAATATCGTTAGTCCCAAAATATTGTCGAACAAATGAAGTGCCTTAAGAGTAATTTTAGATATTGTTGCTGACTGCGTTACTCATAACACAGGATCACTTTTCACATAAATTTTGTAGACAATTAGCTGAAATCCAGACATTGCAAAATTCAGGGTAATTTAACGAATTCCAATGCCATTTGACAATTGCATAATTCCGCTGTGTGATAATGTCTCCTTTAAAGGGGAATATTGTGTTTGAATGGCTCAGACACTATCCACCAATTCAGGCTTAATCATAAGCCCCAATAATAGCTTCATCTCTTCAAAATACTACACTCTAAAAACAGTTGGGTAAAACTTTGCCCAACCTGGGCACTTTTCAACCAAGTGCTGGGCACACATGCCTCCTCCCCCAGTTGGGTAAAAGATTACCCAACCTAGTTGGTTAAAATATTTCGTCCAGCAGTTGGTCAAACTTTTTACCCAACAAAACATTACCCAACCTGGCTGGTTAAATGTTTTGCCCAGAAGCTGGTCAAACTTTTTACCCAAAGAAATAGTTCCCAACTTAGCTGGTTAAACGTTTTGCCCAGAAGTTGGTCAAACTTTTTACCCAACTATTTGGCCAATGTTTTTAGAGTGTATATGATTTTAGCAAGAAGGAGATTTAACAATACCCTAAAACTTACGCCGTTTGCCCTCCAAGAGTGGTTGGGGCACCAGCGACGATGCACTTGGTTAATAAACAGTGAAGTGTGTAGTTTGAAATAACAAACTCAATCGTGCACTTTGTGTTTCTCCTCCCATTGATTACGTGGTAGTGAAAACTTTTTTATCTATACGACCATTCCTCTTAAAGTGATTTCGTCCAGATTTTTACTGTTATTCTACCGCTAGCTTTTTATTTACCAGATCCAACCTTATTCAACCATGAGGTCTTATAATAACCACTTTTATTACAAAAATTATATGTAAAACTGATCTTTTACTAATCATCTGATTGGTCAATTACATTTTACCCAACTGTTGGGTACTTTAAAACTTATACCCAACACCTTTTACCAATACCTGGATTTTACTCAACCTTAATTTCCCCAACAATATGGGCAAAGTTGTTTACCCATTTGATGGGTAATAATTGCCCAAGTTGGGCATTTTGAATTTTGCCAAACGCTTTTTACCCAACTGTTTGCAGAGTGTATGCACAAGAAGAGCCATGGATGTCGCATCATTTGAATTGTTGAAAGTTTGGGTGAACAAATTATTCTTGCGGCAACAAACAACTGAATTTCTGTCTGTGGGCAACTTTTTACTTGAAAAGAAGGCTACCATACTGCCTTATTTCTGATAATCTATCTATCTATTACTACTTAGTTTAAAAAGGATGAATTTTTCTTGCAAAACAAACGCAATATTTCCCTTTAAGCATCAGCACGTAACTATCATTCCAGGTTCACTAGTTAAAAATAAGAATGGTAATGAAAAAGAACCAACATTGTGAGCTTTAACAAGAGGGATGGCATGTCCAGTCTATGTTGAAAACTTCTACGAGGAGCAATTAACAAGGAGCTTATGGTACTTCGGGAAGGAGCGTGATTTAGAGTGTTAGTCAAAGAGATATACAATTAGTGTTTCGCTAATTCTTGCTTCAAATACTTCTTTCCTTTTGACTTTATCGCTGTCACAAATCTCGAAAGGGCAATTCGGAAAGATCTAAAGCAAGTATGTCAGTTAATGAGGGACTGATGGTTGCTTTATGGCCTACCTGAAGATCAAAATTGCTACGACTTCTTTTGAAAGATTTTTTCTCCGAATATGTAAGGTATAACCAACTTGCAATGAAACCTTCAATGACTTACACAATCATTTGAATAATAAAAGCGACCTCTAAGACACTTGTCGAAGTTTACCGGTACAAGCCATCCCGCATAAAAGACTGACAGTTTATCCATTTGATGTACCATTGACCCATGTCCTCAGAGAAGTTTTGCCAGTGGAGCTCAAAGTTTCTCTACCATTATCTGGGCTTAGTTTTACTTACTCAAAGACTGATATACGGCCGTCAGTTTGCAGTATCATAAATTCATCAAAATTGCTTTAATTGACCTACATTTTAGCATTAGGAATACTTCAGTAAATCAACTTTTATAACTAATTGACAAAAGACCCCATCCTATTTGGAGACATTTTGCAAAATTCAGGCTGGCAAAAGTTGTCTCAATGTCTCCTCTTGATGATATTCTGGTAAGATGGTGGCGTACTGCCATTATAGACGGCAATGAATAAGACTTGGTCAAGTTTCAAAGAACCTGCACCACCGTCTCCTGTTACAAAGCAACAAACCATGCAACGAAGACGATAGGCACCTAGATTCTCAAACCGTAACAGGCTTTACGAATTCTTGAAATATGAACAAGCTTTTCGGCAGTCATATTCACTCCAGGACTTTTTCCATTAAAACCTACAGCAGATTTCGAAATGTTACGTATACAAATTACGGTTGGTCTCAATATAGAAGCCCCGTCTGTACCTTCGTAGCCGAGCTGCTGACCATAATCAGGGAGTTGCAACAGACCCCTGCTATAGTGAGACCTTTCAATCAAATGCTTATCACATTAAAAGTAGAAAGAAATTTATCTCAAAATGGGTAGATCATTCGAAAAATCATTTCCAATTGAAAAAGATGTAACAAAAACTTGACATTATTCCGTCAGGTACAAGGATTCTTTTTTCAAAGAAACTGAAACAAATGCATAGAATTTACCTAGATAGTCTACTTTCATGTTTAGACTTGACTGCTCCCTCCCACATTATATTGTCTCCCTCTGCCTCATCAGTGTCATTTTCATTGTGGCAATCCAGGAAATCTTCAACTGAACTGTTGACAAAATAGATTGTACTGCACTTAGACCTGTATTTCAAGTCACCTCTTGTCCAAGCAGGCAATAATAATGGAGCAATTAGCAAAGTTTGGAAACTACATTTTATGCTTTATATCATATTTTGAAGATAAATGAATGAAGAAAAAAACTAACAAACTGCAAATGGCAAAAAAATTTTGCAACTTGGGTAAAGGTATTTTTTATCCATGGATATGTTCATGCCAAATGCAAATGGTGAATGTTCCTACCATGCAGTTTCATGATACTGTTTCAATCTCGATGAATCTCAGATCCTCTCTTCTGCCCTTTGGTATCAAAGCATGATTAATGAAAAGCTTAAAAGGCAAGAGCAGTCTCCCCAACTTGAAGTAGTATAGTACACCGTCCCTGTTTCATGATTGGCTCTCCACGGTCATGTGCCATTTTTGGGGGAGTCACTGCTTGGTTTTCCTAGAATATGTAATATTGAAGTCCTAAAATTGTGGAAGTGTGTGTGTGTGTGGGGGGGGGGGGGGCGTTGATCTTCATTATCATATAGACTACATGCAATAGTGTCTGTATTAGGCTTCCTCAATTAGCGGCGCTGGACGTTGTTTGGAGTGGCGCGCAAAGTATAAAAGAAAATATTAAAAATACTTTTAAGAAATTAAGAGAAGTGAAAAGAAAATTGTGAGCTTTAGCCTTTGCTTCAAAATACAGTAAGTTTGGGATGACTGTTTTTGCCTTTCAATGTGGAAAAATGACAACAGCAGTCATGTACTTTGGAGTAGTATGGTTAAAATGGGAAGACCCAGTGATTGCAGCTCTGCCAGGACTGAGCCTATACAGCACATTAAAAAATTACAAAACAAATTCTGTTTAACAAAGGATTTTTTTTCTTTCCTGGTCAGCTTTTTGATGTTAATATCCGACATTTCAAAAGCACGTTGGAAAACACGTATATATGTTTTGCAAGCATGTGACTGCATTTGAAAATGGTCAATCAGTTATCACTAGAAACAAACTTGCATTTTCAGAGTTAACACCCAAAGAAACACATTAGGTAGTATATTGTTGGAATAATACATAAAATAAGTAATAATAAAAAAAACATAGGACTTCTGACTTCATAAATCCATTTTGAAATGATGAGAGTAGCCTAGCTAGGTTAAAAAATAAAAGGAAATATAAATACTGTGAGTAGAAGAGAGATGCATATTTGACAGTCAAGCTACGGTACTGTACTCCAGAAGAAATGCTTACTGTCATGAAAATAGTCAAAGCTTTAGAACTTTATGAACAATTACACTAAATATAGCACCCTCCTCCCACACTGTGACAAAGACATCACACTTCCACCGCAGAAAGACAAGGGAAGACTGGCACCCAACACCCCCATCCCTTTTTGTTTAGGTAGAGGCAAAACAACTCCATGCTAAAATCTTGAATGACCCTTTGTGTTTTGGCAATTTATTTTGCCATAAGTGTTCTGTAAAACCAGGAGTGCCAGACAGGTGCTAAGGGGAGCAAGGTGGGACAGAGGATTCATCTCCCAGTTCTGATGGATGGTCCCCACTGTATATGGGAAACATTTTAGGAAACATTTTCCATTCTTTTCAAGGGAGCATAGATGGGTATGTTATTTATTGTCCAGAAAGTGACAGGTAACATTCCAATTGTGTACTTCCTTCTAATTCTTGAAGGAAATGCAATTGTCCTTTAATAAAATCCACAAAACTTGAAATTTAATTTTCAAACCCAAATCAACATTGAATTTAAAATCCAAATTTTCAATTTTTCTTTCATAACATTTTATTCAGAATAATTCCCAGACAAATCTCTGGGTTTGGCCACAGATTTGGGTAGCTTGTGTCTATTATGAAGGATTTCATCATTCCCTTGGAAAGAGACTGCATGGCACCATGCCGGATGTTGTGACTTATTACAGCATGTACGTACTACAATGCTATAATCATGGGTGAAAAGAGTTGTGAAGCTGAGAAGCTCCTTCCCAGAAAATTTGGACATCTGGAGGAAAATTTCTCTTTTCATGATAATGCAGGGAGAATTGTGGGAACTTTTACTCTCTTCCTGGGAAATAATGCAACTCCCTTCCTGGAAAATAAATATTTTTTCCAGCCCTGGCTGTAATACATGTGTAGTTAGTTAGATGGAGTTTTACGGCCCAGTTTCCAACCAGCGGCGTAGCTACTGGGGGGGGGGGCAGGGGGCAACTTGCCCCCCTGGAAAAATTTTTGGGGAAATTTGATGAATCTTATTATTACAAAAATTTCACGAAAATTTCTCAAAATTTTTGTTATAATAAGAAATTGTGAGACATTTCTCATACATAATTCGTATTTTCATGCAACAGATTAACTCAGATTTCGTCAGTGTCGCATGAACCGGCCCAATTCGCGTTCCACAGAATTGTCCTCGCCGGGTAGCAGATTGAATGTTCCCTGGCCTTGTGCTTGTATACGCACGGGGGTTATGATCAGTGCATTTCAGTGTACAGGAAGCTGTTATTCAGGTGATACTTTGGGAATTCAGTAAAAGGATGTGAAAACTGACAAGTCACTAGCGTAGACCCCCGAGGTTGTTATGATCTTCTACAAGCTAGCAGAGCTGAACGGTTTTACTCTGTGTAGATAACGATGCTTACAAGCTAGTTCGGGAAAATAGCTTTCTGCTGACTTTGAGTGTAACAATAAATGGACAATGAGTACCTTGTAGCCTTCTACACTTAACAGACTGCTTTTCTCACAGGATATCCTGTGTGATCGAGCCACTATTAGGCCTCCTTAGTGGCGTGCGAAGAGAAGACCATTGGGTCATGCCCCCCTCACAGATGCCATTTTTTCTTTGTTCTTAAAAATACGCAGTCTAACTTTATGAACACAGATTTTACTTCAAAAGATAGCATATGTGGCACCAGATTGCTTATAAGGACATCCAATTTTTCAAAAATTTTCAAAGGGGAAGGATTGTCCCTGCAAGGTCTTTCAGTGATGCCAATTTTTTTTTTTAATTCCTACAAATAGACCTAGGCAAATTCAATCAAATTCCAATTTTTAAATGAAAAGGTAGAATCTGTTTCCCACTGGTGGCATCGATAAAAAAGAGTACATGTTTAGATTCTCTTTACATGCATAAATACGCCATTTTGACCATCTGAGGGGTCTGATTTTTCGAAATTTTCCTTACGCTCCGCTCCAATCAATGGTGGCGCCTCGCTCGGTCTTTTGGGCAAAATTACATATTTGGGGTAAAATTAGCTCTTAACTGTCTGATCACTTTGCAGTTTGCAAACATATTTTGAAGTGAGCATTTTATTGCAAACGACAAAAGAAGAAAGCGACTGGCTAGATTCTTCGTATTAGCCTAGAAAATGCTATTTCCGGCCATCTAAGGGGTCTAATTTTTCCAAATTTTCTCTACGCTCCGCGCCAACCAATGGTGGCGCTCCGCTTAGATAATCTTTAAGACAAAATAACATTTTGTGGCCAAGAAAAACCACAAATACCGATCAGTGCTCTTTTATTTTGACTCCCAATAGTGTGCAAATTTAATGACAATTTTTTCTTCGTAAGGTAGCATAAATGGCATAAAGAAATGCATGTCAAGACACAAAAGTTCCAGTTTTATCCTCATGAACCACCACGATTCAACTTTTAACACTGTTCCTGTCAAAGTCGAAAATTTTGCACCATTTTGCATGTAGGCTTCTTGAAAACGTCAAAAAATTTCCGGACACCCCTCCCCTTAGACCATACTGCATGTCCCTTCCCCTTCAGAGAAATCCTGCGTACGCCACTGCGTTAGTACATACAAATTAACCAAATATTGCTTACCAAATTAATATACTTTGTTATTTCCGATTCCTCTATGTTATACTTTAAGATTAAA
Source organism: Holothuria scabra (assembly GCA_037179385.1). Classification (NCBI taxonomy): domain Eukaryota; kingdom Metazoa; phylum Echinodermata; class Holothuroidea; order Aspidochirotida; family Holothuriidae; genus Holothuria; species Holothuria scabra. Next base: position 8,951,541 of record CM074201.1, read on the forward strand.
ATGCAAGTAATATAACAAAATGACATGGTAATGTTGTTATACTTGTAAGTTTGCATATTTTATATGAAATACTTACACATTGACCGGGAAAAGTTTTGGGGAAATTTCATACCTTTGCCCCCCCCCCCCCCCTGGAAAAAATCCTAGCTACGCCACTGTTTCCAACCTACTGGTTCAAGTCGAACCGGCCACGGCCTTTTTTCCAGTTGTGGCTCACTGGCTTGTTTTCCCTACCCCACTGCTTATACAGAGCAGCGATCATGCAAAATGGCAGTAGGTTCCTTTTTTAGAGTCTTTGGTAGGACTCGACCTGGGAAGTGAGCCTTCCACGTGAGAGGTGGATGCTCTACCGTTAGACCAAACACACCGTTTGTGTAATACATGTTGTATAAGGGAATCGTGCATATAGGACATGTATGATGTTTGTCTGAAATCAATGAAAGTTCAGCTAGTCTTGGGCAATAACTATTGGTTTGAAGTTGAACAGCCATTTGCAATCCTCCCTGTGTTTGGCTTCCATAATTACCTGTAGTTGCTGATGAGGGACAAACTGGCTCTAATATACTGTCATAGTGGCCCTTGACAGGAGTAGATGTCAATGCTGCAATTCAATGGAATATCATATTTACAGCTGGTGATGCAAGTTTGCATTGTAGCGCCATAAAAAAAATTATGGGATGTTGTTTCTGACTGTGTTACTTACAAAATATGATCATTTTTGCATTTGGATTTTGTAGACGATGAGTTGAAATACATACTGTGCAAAATTCAAGGCAATCTGACCAATTTTAGTGCCATTTTTTTTTATTGTATTACTCCGCTCTGTGAAATGCCGTTTTTGAGTAGCTATTATGGCGGGAAACACATCCCTATCATTCAAGGCTCTCTAGCTCAAAATTTCAATGGTCATGGTATGAAAATTTGAAAATGCCATGAAAGCTGAGATTGTGGGCTTCGATCAGAGGGGCAGCATGTCCTGGTTGAAAACTTCTACTGGGAGCTAGGGGGCACGGAAGTAGCCTAATTTAGTGTGTAAGTCAATGGGACTTATAATTAGTGGCCCGCTACCTTATCAGCTTTGCGAAGCAGAGTGATGTAAGGTCTTTTTTTTTTAGCTATTATGGCAAGGGGTGTATTTCTCTTTACATTTGAAGTAGTGTTGCCGGTGCAATCAACATGCTGTGCATTCCAATCATTTCCTTATGACATCTATAATAATACTGATGTTGATAAATCATTTCTTGGGCATAAACGATGTTTAATACTGTTTTACTGTTACTTGGTGCTATTTTTGGAGATTAAACAAAGACAAATTTCACCAGGCCTTTAGTTTAAAATGAATGGAAAACAGTCATCAACTTCGTCAACAAAAACACAAGTTTTCATCAGTTTTAACTCATTTAAAGACTGAGAAATTACCTAAACAGCATTTTTGGCAACGTCTGACAAATGTAGTATCTGATTTTACTTCCACAAAGGACCCCATCACTAAAATTTATTGTGCGCGAAACTTAGGGACATGAAACAACACGAAGTTGTGATAGAGCCCAACTCCAATCAACCCGCGGCCACTATCATTACTTCCTTGATTAAACTAACTAAAGCATGTTTTATATCAAAATAAAGCGAACGAATGATAGTTTGGCCTGGTTCAGTATAATTTTTTTGACTATAGGTCCATTAAAGGACAACACTGTGACACTTGACCAACCCACTTGAAACCCACATGACCCAACCTTGATAAAACCTTTCCCTCGTGTCGCGCTCATACCTCACCCCCCCCCCCCCCCCCCTCGATTCAATTAGGTTATGGCTACGCTAAAGCTGTGGAGGATGATTCCATGTAACGTTAGGCCTAGTCTACCAGTAAAACAGAAGTAGCCTAGGCTAGGCCTAGGGTAGGCTAAACTGTTTTCTGATGGAGAAGCCCATTGGTCATAATCATGAATTGTAACAGAATTAAATGGAATAATCCTTCCCACAATGCACTGATAAGGTCTAACTTAACTTATGGACCTAATCCTCGACTGACTGTAGTACCTGGTATTAGTGGGTACAAATGTTTAACGTTACTGGTGATGGCTAAGGTGGAGACCTAGGCCTAGGCCTATGTAGTAAGTTATCATGAGTCGATCGCTATCTTGAGTTGATCACTGCCTTCTAAACGCCATTGCAGCGAGTACGAGAGATGAGATTGCAATACTAGAATAACCTGCGATGCAAATTCTTCAAATAAAATAAAAAACAATTATTTGTTATCATGTTTTTGATTTTTAAAGCAAAAATGGTACTCATGGTCAGATTTTCAAGTTTCAGCAAAAGTGTGAACCAGAAATTTGCAAAAATCAGTAAAAATGAAGATGAGAATGTCTTGTATGAAGTTTTAAGTAAGCATTCTGATAGAAAGGAGATTGTTCTGTTTCATTATGTCAAAATCTGGCCCTAAATATAGTGATTTGTAGGATTTTATTTGTTAGTTTTATGAAGTGATCGACTCATGATTACTTCATAAGCATTGCTACCTGCACTGCCTCCTACATTTGAAGATTCATTTTCTAAAGATTACTCAGCCCAAATAACACCAAAATATAGCACAAAGAAGAAGACATATTACAAAATATTACTGTCCAGTTTTATCGATTTTTGCCGATGTTTTCATATTTTTGTGGTAACAAACTTTATTAGATGATCGACTCATGATAAGCCTAGTATAATAAGTATGCATACCTCGTTGCATGAAACGCCTGGCGACATTTTTCGAGCCACCTCTTCTTTGTATTCAGTGGCACTCCATGGTCTTCTGCACTAAACAAATAGCGCTTGTACACACCCTTTCTTAAATTTCTTGTGAGTTTTCCATTTTCAAACTTTAATTAAGAAAGGAAACTGCAATTTTAAAGAGAAATAATACAGCAGAGCTCTAAAATTGCGGTTCCTGTACGTATGAATACAGCTTCATATGCAACGCAGACGATATTAGAGTTGCAGACGACGCGTACGCAAGTAAATCGGAGAGCGTCCGGACGCGCGGATTGCAAAGGTACACAGACCTAGCCAACGCGACGGTTTACGCGTGTGCAGGTTAAAGAACACCTTTAGTGGGGCTTACGCGCGCGCCTTCTGTACGGCTCCCCGGGGGTCAAGCATCCCCATTGGCTTATGAAATGATACTTGGAGGACGCGCGATCTATAAGCCACTTGTTGCTATCCGCAATGAAAGAACCAGGGGGAACAACTGTTCTATCGCTGCAGAATTTGGGGGTAGGGTATTCTACAACAAGTGTTAAATAAACGTACAATGGTTACAAGTCTCTTATTATGTGCGTCTTTTGGAGCTCTTTGCAACTAAAAATTACATTAAAAAAAATTTGATCTTTAAGTGCACGTGATTATCAACCACAATTTATACCAAGTAAAATTTTTCAATCTCTTTATATCTCCCCCGAAGTGGAATAACCCAAGAGTATTAATTTCACCGACTTTACCTTAAAGTAAGATTTCTCGCCCCAAATTCTCCAACCTATCCCAAAACATGGGATTGTATGTCAAACGTACAACTGCCAACGACAACAATTTTCTGCAGAGAATTGTCAATTTACAAATCTTTCACATAACGGTGAACAGAGGATATTTAAAAGAGATCTGCTTTGAGATATGCCGCATGCATTTCGTCCTTCTTAGGCAGTCAAGGGAGTCGCGTGTCGCGAGCTCATCACTGGTGTAGAACAGCACTGCTGCACGCGCGCGCGTGATCGGAACCATCCAGAACTGGTCTGATCCAGTCACAGCGCGCCTTGTAGGCCTATTTTCCAAGGTGGTCTGTCTCCATTTGTTTTAGTGGTTACTTGTTTCATGCAAGATTAGAACTTTTCCGTTAAAATGCTTCATTTTTCCTTCTATGTGCTTACTTCGAACAGCGATTTTAATGTACTTCACATAAAGTGCCGTATATTCTAACATGACAAGTACTGAACATGCAGCTATTCGACCAAAAGTTGACACTGTACCCTACGATATCCTAATGAAGTCGTATAACCCTGAGTGATCGTGTGCGCCACTTCCAAGCATGCAACAAAATGAAAAAGAATGACAAAAGCTCAAATATTTTCATAATAGCTTATTTTTTCCATAAAATGGGCAAACAGTACCCATATAAACATGACAGGTTTTGTCACGCTACGTACTAAGTCAAATTGAGCAGGTCGAGGCATTATTTGTAATATGACTTGACCCTGTGTCTCAAAATTCTGTTTAATGAGACGCGATAGCATCATAATTCTTCGCACGCACTTTTGCACGAATATACGGGTTTCGTTAGTTTTTTGTAACCGCCGCGACGCGCAAACATCGTACTAAAGCGTGTTCATGATCGACGAGAACGCGGGAGTACGTGTGAGAAAGAAGTACGTCATTCGATTTCCGCTGATTGAAGATATAATAAGAAAACATCATGGCTTTCGCTTTGTTCGACTTTTTCAATCGAAATGAAATCGAAGTGGGGAGGGTCTCTTGGATAACATCGTACTTCCATATGGACCAATTTGCCAACAAAAGCTGGGACAAGGAACAGGTTTTTGAGGTTGGTTGGCCAAAGAACGGGACACTGGCTCAACTTTCACCAGGCGCCTCACAAAGTATCCGGCCAAAGTTGTCGCAATCTCTGGTAAGACACGATAGCGTTTTTTTTTTTACTTAAAATCAAAGTTTACCATCTATCCTGCTCTAGAGCCAAATAGGGGCAACTGTTATGAGAATCGGGTAATTTGTTTTTCGATACTTTAATGATGGGGGGGGGGGGGGTGAAAATGTCTTCCCGTAAGTCTGCTTGAAAATTCATTTCAACACACCTTGTAACGTGACAGTTCTGTCAATAAGTGTTACTAATAGAAGAAAAATAATCTACTTCATTTCATCCAATGGTAGTGGTGCATTTTATCTGGTTTTCTGATCAAATTAGCGACTGCTAAGATCCCCATAGGCCTAATTTTTCAAAAGTAAAATCATATGTAGTCCGAAGTTCGGGCACACATTTTTTTTCAATATATGTATTGAACTTAGCTAAGAATCGCAATAGAGTAAAACTCGTAAGCATGTTTTCAATTCTGGTTTGAAGTTTCCTTCGAAAATATTGATTGGTAGTGATACATTTTATCTGGTAATGGAGGCAGTAGATTTGTTGCCCCACTTTACACTGAAATGAAATTCAACTTTAAATTGGCAGTGCATGAATGCATTAAAGTAAGGGGGCCATATAACCACCTGTTACGAAGGTCACTCCAAATTCTCTCATCATATCATAGGGCGTTTTTGTGAGGCTTAGCGTCGTATTAGCTTGGGTTCACTGGGATGATCATACCAATCGTATTCTAGCTTTCGTATTTGACTAATATATCGGTGAGACTAGTGAAAGTATGGATTGTGGGTGGAGGGAAGATTTCGTAGATTTAGCATTCAAGAAATGTGAATAGATGCTCATTTTGTAAGACCAGAAGAAACAACCTTTTTAGAATTAATGTTAAAACATTACAAAAATACTGATATGTGGCACATATAATTTTTTCTCTCTCTTTTGAAAATCTGCGGGAGGGGGGGGGGTCGTGTAGGAAAGCCCCTTGCCAAAAGGAGGGAAGGGAGTATATTCTATATATCTCCCGACCATTTTCGCCAATTGTCTACTAAGCACAGTGTAGTATTCTTGACAGAATTATGTGCATGTCTTTTGGTTTCAATGATAAGAGGAACCAGGCATTCATGATGATGTGTTCGTATGGGGATAATGTCTATAGCCCCCGTCTCAAAAGTCCCCCATCTAAATAGTCCCCTGTGTCAATAGTCCCCTGCCTTATTGGTCCCCGTCTCATCAATGAGACGGGGACCAATGAGACAGGGGACTATAGAGCAGACCCTGTTCGTATGAATATAGTAGGTGTGTGTGTGTTTGAGACACTTTCCTCGTTAAAACGATTCCTCAAGATAGGAATGTTTGTCAGTTTTCCAACTTGGTACATAAATCTTCCATGTTGTGAGGAAGGTCTCTATTGTTTTTGGTGGAGGTCAAAGGTCATCTGCATCAGGGGTCAAACTCTGAAAACCTTGGTAACATAATATCTCAAACTATGAAACCTAGGTAGATTTCATATTTAATACGTGAATGTGTTATGGCCAGGAAATTATCCCCACTGTTTTGGTGGAGGAAGTTAAAGGTAATCTGGAGTCACAAGGGGTCAAAGTATGAAAACTTTGTAAATCCAACGTCTTAAGGTAGGAAACTTGAATTCATAATTGGTACGTGGATGCATTCAAGTCAGAGAATGGTTCTTATTGAATTTTTGGAGGTCACAGGCCATCTCTTGTCAGCAGAGGTCAAATCCAGAAGACCTTGTTTACACAATATCCCAAGATGGTTGGAACTTGTAGATGCGTTGTGGCTAGAACATGATCCCTATTGTTTTTTCTGGAGATAAAAGATCTGGGGTTTAAAGGGATCAAAATCTCAAAACCTTGTAAACATCATATCTCAAGATTTGGTTAGATTTTATACTTTAAGTGTGCCTCAAGTCAAAAAATTAAAAATATATATTTTAATTAAAAGCCATGAAAAATTTATTCAACACTCAACTCCCATCTTCAAAGGGCATTCCTAGGCTGTTGAAGTTTATTCACTCAATTTTTAAATGGTATATTGTGCAATAATTTGTGATGTCATGGTTGTACTACCAGGCTTTGACCATTTTTTCTTTCTTACTTGTCCAACGGGCTAGCTGTTTTCTCAATCTACTTGCCCGCATAAATATCTACTTGTCCAAATCAAATCTGTTGAGAACATATAATTTTTGAAGTCTAAAAGTACAAATGCTGTTTTGCCCCACTCAAAAATTTAAGGCTGGGGGTACTTGCCCAGCTGGCTGCAACATTGAGCATGGTAGTTGCCCGAGTGATTTTTTACTTGTCCCGGGCTGTCGGGCGGGGAATGTGCTATGAAGATGGGAGTCAGACCATTAGAATTCATTTTTCATGCTCTTAAATATATTTTTGAACTTGAGGTGGCACACTTTACAATGTGGACGCATACAGTGAGAGGATTGTCCCTTTATTCACAAGGAGTCGATTTCTGAATTAAAACAATATTTTAAGGTATAGTAACCCTAAATTAGACCGATTTCAAGCCAATCTGGGAAAAAATTTAAAAGATCAAGGTGATTTCATCTGATTTAAGTAGGTCTAGGGGTCAAGATTTACCAAAGAAAAAAAGTGAGCTTGGGTGGGGGTGGGGAAAGTGCATTTTAATTAAAGTATATCGTGTTTGGTCGCAAATGAAAGGAAATTTGATTTTAAATCCAAGAAGTGGCATTTATTTTGTCATTTGATACTTCTGTAAAATTTCAGGTTTAAGTGAGAGACATTAGCATTGTTTAGCATGGAACTTCAAGCCATTCAACTACATTGTAATTAGTATGTTACCGTATCTGATGTAGGCACATTGTATCATTTTGAATATACTGTACTGTAGAATAGCCCTACAGTATGCACATGCAATACGCAATGAATTAATGGTACATTGCAAGTACTAGTTAGAAACAGCAGAGGGTGAATTTGAAGCCCTCCCGTCCTACTACGGAGTAAATACTCCCCTACACCACAAGGTATCACACGCCACACCCCAAAAAAAGGGATTTCTGATCACATATCAGAAACATCCCATTGCAAGTTGATACCTTTCATTAAAAATGAACTGTTCTTAAAAAAAAGTAGAAAAATCACAGATGAATTATTTGAAGCAGGGGTGCTATTTAGCTTTTTCTTCAAATTAAGTTTGTGGAACTGCTCTTTACCTTTAAACTTACTGATCTTACAACAACAGTGCCACCCATCATGGTCCCCTCATAACACTGCTGCCTTATAACCTCCTCAATAGGGTACAAATGAAGTTTGGAAATAAGTAACCCCTGCATGCTTATTGTCCTTCTTTTTCTTTAACCGCAAAAGGTTGCAAATGGCTTCAATAATCACCTTTTCCTTTTGATGGAGTTCTGATGCTTCATTATGATTTTATATCTAGTTCACACAAAACCGAGATCATTAAGGATACCTCCATCATTGAAAGATGAGGTCCCTTAATAGAAGACCCTTTACCTGTTAGGTTTCTCTGGAAAAACCTCTCTTAGCAAAACACAAAAAGGGAAATATTGAGTTTAAAATGCTCCAACAACGAGTACAAAGAAAATGACACTATCCATCCATTCAGTCTTAATCATAAACCCCAGCGATAGGTACATCTCTTCAAAATGCTATACGCAAGAAGAGCCGTGAATGTTGCATCATTTGAAATGTTGAAAGTTTGGGTGAAAAAATTATTCTTGAGCAACAAACAACTGAATTTCTATCTGTGGGAAACTTATTTCTTGAAAAGAAGGCTTTCATACTGCCTTATTTTTGATAATCTATAACCCCGTGTCAATGAATATTAGTTTCAAAAGGACGATTTTTTTTCTTGTAAAACAAACACAGTATATGAATGACTGTAAGCAATTTGCTTTCTGGCTACTTTTCCTTAAGTTAGAGAAATTGTCTTTAGATGTACCTATTTAGGGTATTTCAAAAGCACGCTTTTGGAAGGGATCAAGCTGTGATCTCCAAGAGATTTTGTACGAAGTACGGTGGGAAGCAATTTCTGCATGATTTTAGGTCTATGTTTCCCTCTCCCTTTGCCTGGTGGTGCGTAGTTGGACCAAATCATGTGGGAGTATAGCACAAATTTTCTGATATGGGATTCAGCCACTTTCTAATGACAATTGGAAATTCCATGTAATTGCGTCAATTATTAGTTGGAGGTGAGGGGGGAACCACATGATAAAGTAATGCCACCTCTGTTAACCAACCCCTTAGTCTGTTTTAAATCTGCATATTATGTTTCCATCATCACTTCATAGGTTTCCATCTGGAAAGTGAGCAAGGGGAGGGTGAGATTTTATTTTTTAGTTTAGGTAGCTTAGATACAAATGTGCAAATTTTGGTAAAAGAACGACTTATTTTTTCTGAACTCGGTGTATTAGTAGCCATGGTAGTCATGGTAGTTTTCCATTGAATAAAATTTGTATTAAAAAAAATTACATTCAGAATCTCTTTAAAGGCAGCTTCCAGTCACCAGGATTTCAAAAATGGGGGGGGGGGGAGGAATTGAGGGGGAAATTCTGGGGCAAATATATTTGCAAAAGCGAGTGTGCAGAGGGAGTCCTCACTCATGGAGTTCAGGGTCTGTCATTTGGTCCCTGCTGGTTTCCTGGAACCACTTTGGTTTCAGCACATTTTTGCTGGAAAATTTAGTTCCAGGAAAGGCATATGTTCCTTTAGCAGGTCTGACCAGGGCCCACTTAGGGACCTTGCTAGTTTGCATAGGGCAAAATTCTTCGCTGGGGCTTAGGGAATAGCTAACGAAAGCTCTTACAGTCTTAGGCTTTAGCATAACTCTGCGTCGGAGACAGTTAATTTCAGTATATTTTGTAAGAAGGTGAAACAATAAAAAATAGTTACGTCATTATTGATCAGAGTTTTTGCTTGAAGAGCTTGAAAACCTGCCGGTCAGTTGGAATAATTTTACAATAGAATGATACTACATTCTATTATCCGATTCCCGAGAGTAGTGCTTATTTGAAAATGTTAAGGTTATAAAAATGGTGATGGTGATGTTGCGGTGGTAGTGTGGGTGGTGGCGACGGGCATGGGCGTCCGGAAGGGGGGGGGGTAAGGCGGGGCACTTGCCCCCCCCCCCCTGGAAAATCAAACTTGTGAAAAAATTAATTAAAAATTAAAATAAAAAAAAATTAAGAATAAATCATCAAAATATCTTCACTCACAGCGTCAGTTTCTACTGAAATATGCGGACATTTGACCAGGAATAGCAAAAGAGAAGATGGTATGCTGAATAGTGAAATCGTAATTTGGGGACCATCATTCGTGATATCTATTGGAAATTTGTAATTGTAATAACTATGCCAAAATTGTACTGTTTTCAGGTATGTAGTGTGCATATGGCATCCGAATATTGATGAATGCGTTGGTCTTGGTTTGGTCTCGTGATGATCTCAAGTGGCAACGCGCGGATGTAACTGGTATGTACAAGGTGAATACGGGGGGGGGGATGATTCATAATTGGGAACGGATATAGACCTATAGTAGGCTGTTTGACAGTTTTAAGTTTTATCGTGCTCAGGCGTGCGAGGCCGTGACCGAGAGGCAGATTTACCTTCAACAATTTTTTTAGATTGAAAATTCTAAAAATCTAAAAATTACAGACATGGAATTCCTGTTTCAGGGCTGGGTACATGCAGCTTATAACACTCGCCAAGTGTCGTTTCCGGCCATCTGGAGGGTTTGTTAGACCCAAAATTTTCTTGTACGCTCCGCGCCAACTGATGGCGGAGCTCCGCTTAGATAGTGTACACAATTCAATCATCCATGAATGACCTTGCCCCCCTTGTAAAAATTTCTGCGGACGCCCATGGCGACGGGGTAATCACAATAATGGTGATAATAAAAATTTGCTCACTCTTTTGGCTAGAGTTTTTAGTCAACCTAGGAATGAGCCGAATTTCGCAGTTGGGTGGTGCTTAAGTACCAACCTTGTTTGTGCCGTGATGGGATGCAGTGGTTGCATCAGAATGACAAAACTGGGGGTGGGGGACTAAGGGCAAACGATAATGATGGGGGCCAAAATTTTAGGGTGCATGATGAAACCGACCCCAAAGCGCACGATGCTGTGGTTGGGAGTTCAGGGGACAAAGCCTCTGGAAGCTGGAAGGTTTCAGTATATCTCTGGCAGTGACATTTTA